>JAVCKV010468787.1:0-11978 GCA_032274145.1 Herpochondria borealis | reverse complement strand
AGTGACGCGATGGTCCTTCTTAATTGAAACCCTTGGCATTTGAAAGGAAATTAGATGCACTGATTGGGTGTAATTTATTGTAAAATTTTAACTTTAAATTTCATTCAATGAACGCACTTGATTGAAATGTGTGTGGAGCACCCAGCAAGATTCGAACCATAGACCAGGTTGTCCTCATATGAGGACAAAACTTGCCTCATATGAGTAAAAATCGTGGGCCTCTAGACACTAGCGTCGGGACCGAATTGTGAGACTCGGCGCTTGGAACGCGTGTCACGGGCTAAAGTTCGAGGAAGTGGACCAAAGAGAAGCACTCCCTGGCTTCGGGGGACAAAGGAGACGGGAGAACACTGGGAAGCGGCGCTTAGCTCGCGCAGGGAACCCCTCCAAAGGGGAAGGGATAGTCGCGCTCTGGGCGACTGAGACGGGGGAACGATGGACCAGATAAACAACGCACTCTCGCGTTGTGAGACGGTCCATGAGTCCGGTTTGCATCTTACTAGACACAAACGGGGCACGAAGGACGACTGGAGCTGTTAGAACCGGGACGCGGTGCTTCAGCTCGCACAGGGAATATCTCCAGAGCAAACTGTCGCGATGAGACTCGAAAACGCGGTTATGTAGTAAAGCGCGAGACGAGCACACGTGTAGCGTAAAGTACTTTTTTCTTTATAGAGTATAACGAATATAGTAGAGATAGACACTATGTAAGCGACGTAATTATAATGCATTCCATACCATACTTTTCTAAGCCTTCTATTTTGTAGCTGGGTATGAGTCACGAGACGTGCTAATATGGATTATCCTCAGGGAGTAGATGAAGGAAATCATCAGCCGTAACAGATTAAAACATCTTAAATCCAGTAATTTAATTTAGTTACCTGGCCGTCTCAACAGCATTTCAGTCAGGTAGGCTGTTTTATTCTACAGTCTCTATTGGCGATTTGGATATCTATGATTCGGGTCTTTTAACTAGGTAGCACTATACTACAATGCAAAAAGAGCTTGCAAAACATTGAGGACAACATGCGGTGGAAGCGTTATCGTTCTGAAAGTCTCTCTACTAGAATTAATTCTCTTCTTAGAGAATATTTATTATTAATATATGACTATATTATGGTGGTACGCGTACCGCTATAATTTGGCCATATAGTTTCGTCTCTAAGGTAGTCGTGGGAGGACACATTTTGTTAATTCCTTTTGCTATATAATCTGCACTCCCGCCGCTCTACGCGCGCGAGCACAACTAAAGTACCTTAACTTTTAATCTTCGTCCCACGAGTTGTAGCCCCGTGCGTACATTGAACCTTCCCTTTTTTCTGTCCCAGAGCATCTTTTACATGTGCTCTGGTGACCACCAGTCGTTCTCTCGAGCCAATCGTGCACCACCTCCCTTTCCGACACGTTTTTTCTCCGTCGTCCCCTCATTGAGCCCTTCGTTCTCCTCCGGCCCCTTGCCGACCTTCGTTCGCCTCCTTGCTCCTCGATTTCTCTAAAACGCCATCTCTACGTCTTTATCCCTACCGTTGCTGTCCCTGCAATTCACCATGCTCACCGACCTGTCTCACAGGCCTTAAACCCTGGGGTACTGGCTCCTCATTCGTCTTTTACTAGCTTTAGTGGTTTTATTTTTCTATACACTGCATCACCGTAGAGTATATTACTATAGATTCTAGTAGTCCTCAAAATGGAGCCTCCAAATATCAACTTTTAGGCCTTCTTTTTACACGAAGCTGTATTTCGTTCTTCTACAGTCTCTGAATGCTACACACAACCTCGCCAACAAATGAAACTCTTGCTAGATCTTCTTAGTATAAAAATATCCTCTTTGGGTGCTAAGCGTCTTTTCAGTGACTTAAAAAAACTGGAAAAGAACCATAATAAGATTCTTTTAAAAATGATATCGAAGCTGATGAGGGTATTCGTCATAAATCTGCTTTCAAGTCTCTCAATGCCTCTATATGGCATTCTCCTTCCGTAAGCAGATCCCTCTTAGGGCACTATGAAACACGCTGCCCGTATAGTGAACAAAAAACAAAATTTTCCTTGCGTTAGTCATGCTTATTATCAGTCCTGCTGGTGCGATTCTAGGAATTCTTGAAAATGATTTTATATGACTAATGAACCATTGTTTTTGTTGCTAGGTGCCTAAGGAGTCAATTAGTTAGTTGGTCACAAATAAGCTCCTGAGAAAAATGCTTGTCTGTCTCATCTTCGCAGGGAGAACATTTATTTGGCTTTCTACAGTTCTATTGCGCAGGGAAATGCCAAAAAATAAAAACAGTACAAACTAACTTGGATGCAGGTGTTGTTAGGGACGGCATTTCTTACGCATGTGCCATATAAACTATACAGTGAATAAGCTGGGTTCTATATCAGACGCAAAGAAAATTTAACCTTCGGAAGCGGATCGTCCGCTCCTCAGAATGAACTCGGAATGAGAGCGGTTACTATTCAACGAATTAAATTTACTTCTGCCTCATCAATATAATCACTGAAACGCGCGCAGGTTCTTGCGATTAATTATGAACAGATTGGGGTATTTCTTCGTGCAGTGGGAAAACTTCGAAGAATTTCCAGTTCACAATTCTGAATTGTTCATGTACTGGGCCATATTTCTTGTCAATTCCGCACGCCATTTCGTGACGCAGGAAGAGGAGCCGAGGTACCGCAATTTTTTGATCATCGGCGTACAAATGACCACAGCTGGGAACGAAAGACAGGATGTTCCAAATGGAAAAATGAAAATCTAGGAATAATCTACTGAGTGGTATGAAGATCGCGATTGAATCAATGAACAGGGGAGATCGATTTAACAAGATAACGTATATTTCCGACAGGATCAACATAAAATAATAGGATGACTTCAACAATATGGCAAAATAAAACCCTTTCATATTGCAACGGCATGACATCATCTTGCTCATAAATGAATATCTATTCGTTCGAAAATATCTCGGCTGGACGAACGCAAGCAGGAGGACATTAAACTTTCGTTCCGAGATTCCAAGATCCATCAATCTCTACGATATAATCTTGCACTCAATGCACTAAAATTGCGACTTTTCCGCTTACGACGATGCGAACATTCTTTGTGCATCCATGTGGATTGTATTTGTAAACTATAAACATATTTTCTCAGTCCACAGTAACTATCTGTGAACTACCCTCTCGGTTGAGAGGGAACTTTGTAGGCTATCTCTAGTACTGTGAAATCCTCCAAGTTATAGCATGTATGATATCTTTTGAGTTTTTCACATGTCTTTAACCTCCACTTTCCTTATGACAAATAAAATTTTGCAATATTTAGGGTTTCATTGCTCTATTCATTTGTCTTTTGTTGCATGGAGCAGTTTATTTTCCACTGCTCACTTTGCAGTAATACCTTTCAGCTGCTCATGCTCCTCGGTTCATGTTATCTGGAACCACACCACTTGCATCTGCGGGTTCATTGCAATGCAAACTGCAAGGAAGAATGAGGCAAAGGAAATGATCTATAGGTACCAAACAAGTAGTATAAATATAGAGGAATACATGTGTTCAGTAAAGAAGGAGGTTTCCACTTGCGTCCGGGTTTTGGAAATTATTTTGAAAACAAGGCAGTGGAACATAATTTGGTAAATACAAAACTATCCTGTTAAGCCGGCACGGTGTTATGGACACGCTTTTGAAAGGTCTGTTTCTAAAATTCAAGTTGCGAAATAATATGCAGACTTTTCGAACCTGCAGTGAAGAGTTTGTTCAGCTAATGGCAGATGTTGATTTACCTGTGGAACACGGAACAATAAAAATTCATCATTTAATTAATTATTACCCCAAATGTTCTATCATTACACATGAGTAGTGGGGGAAGGTGATCCAAATAGTTGCAGAACTATTTTGGAAGTGCTGGATGGTCGAAGAATATATTTTTCACGGCACGCCTCACCTTGCAGTCGTTGTAGCCACAGCAACAAGACTTACTTTCAGGGTTTCAAGGCGATTTTTAGCAATTTATACTTCTTTATAGCCGTGGACAACTCTGCAGAGAACAGAGGAAATTCCGACTTGAAGATTGCGTTCGGCCAGAGAAGGGGGCCACCTTCCAGAAACTGGGAGAACAAAACTTACGGGAACGACGCTGAATCCAGCTCCTTGACTAATTTCTTGGTGAACTACCACCTCTGGTCCAACGTGTAATCTGCAACAAGGCTAGGACTTCCACAGTTCATATCGTCAATTCCGGACCAATTTCTTTTCCAATCTGGTTTTCAGAGCCATTTTGTGAAGCTTTACTTTGTACCAAATCGCCCGGGTACTTTGCTGAAGCTGTCCACCACGGTCCCATATCTGGAATATCAGGAACAAGTTCATGCTCATTTCTCCGTGACGGCATTCCCTCAGCATGGCACGTTCAAGTAAAACGTTCATTGTATTAGTAAATAGACTATGAACGGTTATCTCAGACGACAAACACTGCTGCTAATCTGCATAGAGCTTCCGTACATCTTGTAGCCCGAAATTGGGTTCCCGAACTACATTCTCTGAGGCTCTAATCCTTGTTTGGACAAGAGTTCAAAAGTGTCGTGTAGTAGAATGAATTCTTTCAGATTTACTAATATTATATGAGTATAATATATGGTGGTACATCACCACCATATACTAGCTATATAGTGTGCTCAAAGTTAGTCACATAAGGGCACGTGTATTTTATTTCTTTTGCTCTACAAGCCGCTCTTCTGTCCCTATACGCGAGCGCAAAATAAACAGAAACTGATGTTCCCGTCTTCGTTCCGCGAGCTGTATCGCCATGCGTACGTTGAACCTTCCTCTTTTCCCCGTCCCAGAGCATCTAGTATGTATGCTGTGGTGACTACCATTCGCTCTCCATCCGAGACCTTCGCTCTCCTACGTACCCTCTCTGCTACCGTCGTTCGCCTCCGTCCACCTTCGAGTTCTTCGTGCTCCCCCGTCACCCCCCTCCCCCCGCCCCCTCCTACGCGATGTTGCGCTTCAGTGAATGTGATTAACCTGTCTGTGTACTAATGAAACTGTCAAATTGCGTTCCATAATATCTTGCACTAATTTCAAGTGCAAACCGCACTTGCAACTACCTGGTTATGTCACAGCGCATTGAAGAGATCCGGAGAAGGGCACTGCGCTATATGGTTAGAATTTACTTCTATCCCCTCTATCCTAGTATTATTACCTTTCTACCATTAATAAAGAAATGGTTATCAATCAAGACCACGAAGATCCACCTAACTGATTAAAACCAACTCCACGACTTAACGCCGAAAAAGCGCTACAGATATCTGTTGGCCGGCAAAGAATTTTCATCACTTTGTTTGAAGTCTGCTCTACATTTCAGGATGCCCCCCCAAAAGCGAAAACACCCTTTATCTTGAAACTAGTCAGTCGACCTGTCCTCAAAATTTGTACCCTGCTGAGCAATTCGTTTTTTTGCAAGACCGTGAGAGTTAAGAAATACAGATTGGAGAAAATGAAAAGTGTGGAATTTAAAATGCCCCGCATCTTCGCCTGTCTCCGTGATCCCGATTATGCTCCGCTTTTCCCATGCAATACATCAAGCAGAAGTTTTGCTGCCAGATGGTACATTGGAAGCACTAACGTACGGTCATATCAAGAAATGAATCAATAGTATCGCAAAGAATTTTCGTGAAAAACTTGCAGCATGTATTTGCATGAGCACAAGAAAAAAACTTACAAAAACCCAGAGAAAAAGCAAACATTTGCAACAAAGGTTGTTCGAAGTCCTTCTTTCGACTTGGCTCAGAACGTGTGGTAGAGAGTGATGCGAAAGCGTCTGGTTCCAGAATTTTCCGTGATAACAGATGAAAAAAGAGAAAACATGCTAAGGACTGGCTGGAGATGGTTTAAAAAAGTCCGGACAGGACAGATTGCAGTATGTGAATCCGAGGACAAGAATGAAATGTGAACCAAGGTTTCTTTTAGTAGAAAAAAGACAATATTGTAAGTGTTATATGGTTGAGGGCGAAAATGGCAAGACGGAAGCCGTGAGGCGAACCAGTATGCCGCTGTGATGAACTTCTGTTGCCCGCGTTGCGGTTAGAGCCCGGTTCTGGCGGGTACAGTAGCTTGGCTGGCACGTGAGTGCTTTGATGCGACGTTGAATAGGCCTTGCAGCCGCATTTTAGGTTAGAAGCTGCAGTAGCGTAAGAGGCACGTTAGTGCAGTAGACGTGGCGAAGGCCGTCAGGTACTGTATCTTGCCGAAGTATACTATTGTGTGTTGCGATTTGTCTGGTTGAAGTTTTCTAAGGTTTTTAATTCTCACCCGAGGATAGATAACTCTCGTCCTGGAAAGTACCGCTAACAAGACTGCATAAATACTACCTCCCCTTACGGGGCTAAGAAACAATAATTATGGAAAGCCGTGCGAATGGCGGAGGCTACTTGGGCTACCCGTACTCTTGACCAGGAAGGGAAAAATGGATGTCCTTGTCCGGCTCGACGAAGAGTCGGGCTAGCTCGGCTCAGTAAAAACAGCGTGAGCTGTGAAATTTACCCCTGGAAAGGTAGACGAGCAAAACTTTCTTCGGTGTATTTCGATTGCTCGTTGTTCATGTAGAAGTGGCCGGCCAAGTTTCATTCAATGCAATTTGGCCCGTGCAAACATTCTGGCCCGTGAAGTCGGTACTGTACGGGCGGTGCAGTATTTCTATTAATCGTTTTGTGTTTAGAAATAGTGCCGATTTGCATGGATTTAAATCGGCTTAAATTCAGGTTGATAAATCCATGCCAAATTAAGGCCCATGGTGTAAATTCATTTTTGCATTGCCGGTGAACCGGTTCCATAGGATTAGAGCTAATTTTCAGCAATACAAATTTGCGAATGAGAGAATCGGGCCTGAGCAAGGAATTTTTACACTGAATGACAACCAAACGCGCGAGCGTAGAAATCCGGCCTATATGATCTGAAAGTCATATGTGACTCGATTTTCAGATCTTGAAGTCCATACGCTTTCGCTTTAGTCTTGCACCACATCATCCCCCTCAAAAATTAGAGCGGTCACCGATATAGTCCATACTTCAGCCCGTAACGACGCGCTTTTATTTCGGTAACTTGAATTTGACCATGTACCCTCCTGTTATGAAAAATTCATTCACCTCCGCCGCCGTCTCGCAACCATCATCCCCCAATCGCCTTTGAAAGCCTTCCGATCCTCCCTCATCTTCCGTTTCACACGCGGCTACTTGGCTCGCCTCGTGCAAACCTGAGCGTCCAGTGACTTGCTCTTCCGAGCCCGGATTCTTCCCTGACCGTAAAGACGTACCGTCCCTCTCGTCTTCCTCGGTTGCGTTCCGTGTGGTTCCGCGGCTCAGAATTTGCGCGTGGTTCCGTTCCAGCTTCCCTCTCGCACGTGGCGGAGCGTGAAGAAGATATTCCGCGAGGGAGTAAACCGTCGAAGTCGCTCGGCGCGAAAGCTGTGAATTGCACCGAGAAGGAGGCAAAGATGTCCACCTCTTCCACGGATTTGCGTTTGGGTGGACCCTTAGGCGTTAGCGGTGACCCGCCTAGTAAGATAGGACCAACGGCTGTCGGTCCGGCTTCCTTGGGTGGTCGCGGGCAGGCGATTTACCACGTCAGGCCCCCTTGATCGTCGCGATGGCGAACATAAATGGCCCTTCTTCGGCCTCGCCTCTTCCTTCGGTCCCGGCCCCTCCTTCGGTACAGGCCCCTTTCGTTTCGCCCGCGTAAGCGGATGTAGTCTAGGAGGAGTCGTGTGTCCAGGGTTACACGAACTGCCCTGCGCACGTGAACCTGCACCTGGAGGTCTATAGCACGCAAGCTCAAAGGACCTTTCCGGCGCCGTAGTCGTACTAATCGCTTAACAACAGCGAGGACACCGCTGAAGAAATGCTCCTCTCACGAGGCCCGTGGATGAATCGGAATGCAGTGCAGGACACTGCTGTTGTGAGTCGCTATGTGCATGCCAACCGGTTGCCCGGAAAATTGCCTGCTTTGCGCTTTCCACGCGGTTTTTGGGCACGTGCCTTGCTGTTGACGTTGCATCGTTGCGCGTCAGGCGTCATGTATCCATTGAAGTCGCCCGCCGAAGTTACAACAGGTGGGTTTACCGTCATATCTGCCGGTACAGTCGCTAACTGCTGTATAAAACCAGTTGGTATTTGGACTTCTGGGCGGTTCGTCATGAGATTTAGTACGACTACGCCCGTCGCGTAAGCGAGTTAAGCCCTGAAGCGCTGCGATCTTGGGAGGAATTTTTTGACGTGACAAACGACGCTTTGATTTTCACGCATGCGATCCTTCCGCTAGAGTTCCGCTTTGTCCAGAAGCGCCGCTTGTGCGCCTTTTCCGAATTCGTGCGAGCGGAGAGGAAGATACGCAGTCGAACCGGTTACCTGGTTTCCCACAAACATGTGTAACTTGGGTCGCTTACCGACAATGCTCGTTAAAGGCGATTCGTTCCCATCGATTCTCGCTGGCGCTATGTGGAGGTTCCTCGTAGTTGTTACGCCAATCTGCCGTCTGTTCTCACTTTCGTGCAGGGCGAGCTCTGTAGTTTCATGCAAAGCTGTTGGTGGGTTGTGTTCTTCATCGAGTGGGCTGTGCGGGTTGCCGCATACGTCCTCTGGGACGCTTATGAAAGGTTACATCTCTGAGCCATTTCGCCACTCCTCACCCGGTACATCCGGAGTTTGAACCTTGGCCAGGTGTTGGTGTCGCGTGCGAACTAGGATGAGCTCCTAGACGTCCTTAGAGAAATCGAGGCTTGCGGCTGGAGTATGGTTCCCATCGGCCTAAGAATCCGGCCAGCGATTACTCGCCCGGTTTTGTTGGTTCCGGTGGGGACTTCTTCTATTACGACCCGATGACTCGGACCCGTATGAGCTCGGAAGCGGCACAGGCGTGACAAGTTGCGCATCGGGAGATTCCTAATGGTCACTGTAGTATGAAAACACACCAACTAAGTATTATGTATAAAAGAATAGTTCTGCGAGAGCACTTCAGTTCGATTAGGTAGCAGGTGATCCCGTGAAAGGGGCCTGGTGGCTTGAACTGTACCTACTAGAGGTACGGGGACAATTATACGTTGTAAGGGTATCTGGCGGACTTATGGGCCTAAAGAGAGCGCCGGGCGCTCTGTGAGGTAGCAATATAGATAGAATACTCTCTGATGCTGAGATGGAGGTGGTAGAGCAGTAGTTGATGGAGTGAAGGTCGCCTCCGCTGGCGACAGGGGGAAAAGGGGGAGAAATACTCACTGGCGTCTTGAACTGGGACAGGGGATGCAACACGACCCTTAGATCGCATCAGGGAAATAAGGACGGGCGAGGGGAGACGAGCTCACTGGCGTCCAGCTTTGGGTGCGAAGGGGGTCGTCGCTGTCACTAGCGACGTGAGACGGAGACAGAACATAACGCATGGCGCGTTGTGGAACGGAGGAAAAGGGTGCGGGACGCGGCGCTACAGCTCGGAAATCGCAGATAGGGGGGGTAGAGGAGGGGTCGCACTCTCAGGCGACAAGACGGGAACCGGGCTCCGACGCATTCACTGGCACCAGGTGCGGAGGGGATGGAGGTATACCAGAACGCGGCGCTACAGCTCGCGCAGGGAACCGCTCCAAGGAAAAAGGGGAAAGTCTCGCTCCGGACGACTGTCACGGGGGACGGAGGACCGGGTAGACAACGCACGCTCACGTGTTGAGACGGTCCAGGGGTCCGTTTTTGCACCTTACTAGACACAACCGGGGCGCAGAAGACGGCTGGAGCGGGTAGATCCGGGACGCGGCGCTACAGCTCGCGCAGGGAAAGCTCCAGAGAAGGTTTCGTTTATTCAGACGGTCGCAATGAGACGCGACAAAGCGCTTATATACTAAAGCGCGACACGAGCACACGTGTAGCCTAACCTACTATACTCTAGATATAGCAGAACTGATATAGTAGGATTAGTCACCATATATAAAGACGAAATGATGGTGTCTTCCATACCACATTGTTCTAAGCCAGTTACTTTGAAGCTGAGTATGGGTCACGAGACGAGCTAATATGAATTATCCCCAGGTATTAGGATAAGGGAATAATCCGCCGTAAGGGAATTAAATCCCTTTAGTACAGTCATCCCATTTAGCTACCTGGTAGTCTCAATAGTATGAGTCCGGTATGCTGAATTATACTACAGTCACCAGCGTGACCATCCCGCTATCGCGGTTAACTCCCGGGGATGGGCACCGCCAGGTCAGGCGGCGGTTTCATCTCAAGTCGCCCACTAGGTAATCGGTACCAGGATCGTTCGCCTTCACCGGAGCCTGCTGAGCATTCCGATAACTCGGTATAATTCCCCGGAATGCCTCTTCGCATGGAGACACCTGTCCACGCGGTGACGCCTGTGCCTCCTAGGGAAGTTAATCTTGTTCCGAAAGTCTCGCGTGCGCCGCCATTTTCTTGCTATGCAGCTCCTGACGGCTCGGCCGCTTACGCGGAGGATTGTGAAGACCGCCTTCGCGTGATAAAGCGAATACGTTTTGAGGATGAAGAGCTAGAGGGTGAGTTTCGTGGCTACGTGCGTGCGCTCAAGCGTCCGCGTTGTTAGGTACGCGTGGACGTTAAGTTACTGTGCCCCTTGCGGGTCGGTGTGTGTGAGGTAGACGTAGAATAATAACCAAGGCTTATCCGCAGCACGAATATGTCGTCTTAACTCTATTACTGTGCCTCCGCTCGTGGCGATTAAATTACTGCGTGCGATCGCGAAAGCGAATGTGACGCCTCACCCTCCTCCAGAGCGGAGTACGAGACGCGTGATTGTCCTGTGTTCGTATTGGAAAGTTAGCCGGTGAGGGCATCGTGTATATCGGGGGGAAACGGGAGCTTTTCCTTGCGATAATATCTTTGAATGTGTGAACGAGGTAGGTGATAAACGGGCTCCCAGGTGTCGTCTCACCTGTCAAAGCCGTTCAAAAGGACGCGATAGAGGCAAATCCCGGGAGGGACGATGGTCTCGGATCCACCGGCAATCTCGTGAGAGACAATTCAGTTGATGAAGTATTCCAGCGTGGGGTCCGCGGCAGCGGAAGGTGCCGCAGACCCCACGCTGCAATACTTCATGAACCGAAAATCTAAAAAAGCCGAACGGCTTTATTAGATTTTGTCTTCCTTTATTTCCAATGGCATCAATTTATTTTACACCTATTATTTTTTCACTTAGTATCATTGCGATTTTATATGCTTCTCTTACAACACTGCGTCAAATTGACTTAAAAAAAATTGCATACTCTTCAGTATCACATATGGGGTTTGTTACTATTGGTATTTTTCGTTTAATTTTCAAGGTCTAGAAGGTAGTATTCCTTTAATGCTAAGTAATGGTTTAGTATCTAGTGCCTTATTTCTTTGTATTGGTATTTTATATGATCCTTATAAAACAACAATTATAAAATATTTTGGTGGTTTAGTTCAAGTAATGCCTATTTTTATTTCTTTTTTCGTATTTTCAAAATTTTCAAATATTGGTTTTCATGGAACAAGTAGCTTCATTGGGGAACTCTTAGTTTTATTAGGTTGAATAAAAATGAATTTAGTATTAACTTCTTTTACTACTTTTGGTGTTATTTTATCTGCTGTTTACTCAATTTTATTTTTAAATCGGGTTAGTTTTGGTACTTTAAAAACTTATGTATTTCCAATTTTCCAAGATTTATCCCGTCGAGAATTTTGATTGTTTCCCAATTAGTTATTTTGATTTAATGGATGATTCTTTATCCTTTGTCTTTTATATCAGAAATACATTTTTCTGTTTTAAATTTAGTAGAACACTTAAGTGATGCTTAATCGTAAAATTTACCTTTTTTTAATATCTTTACCTTTACTAACTTACAGTTATGTTGTTGACTTTGACTATTTTTGTTTTCCGTACCCTTTTTTATTTTTCATACTTTAAGAGGATTAAAATAAGTTATAAATGATTGTGTTTACTTCCAATTTTTAAAATGTGTT
>JAVCKV010468676.1:0-11979 GCA_032274145.1 Herpochondria borealis | reverse complement strand
GTTTTCGTCGGAGGTTCCAGACCTTCTACGGAGACCAATGTGGTCGAAATTGTTGTCGATTAGTTGATCAGCGAGACTACAATAGAATCCATGTTGGTTAAGACCATTCCTACTTCCAAGGTAGCCCTTATAAAGAAACCAGAAGTCAACAAAGCAAATAGACATCAGAGCAGTATTGAAACGAACAGCACATTTCTTAACACGTAGTTTTATTCTCAAGGTTAGCATCCTGTTGACGGCAACGGTTTTGGCGATCAATCATTGAGCATGTTGAATAGTTCTCTTCACAAACAAGTGAAATCGGTGTTTTATTGTCAAGCAGGGGTTTTCCATCCACCACTGTCCATCTGGCCCTTGTGAATGGTAGACCGGGTTCAGTTGTGCTTGTAGTGCTTACGAAGTAGCTTCTCTCACGATCCATCCACATAACTGCCATCATGTCGCAGTTACTGTCAACAACCTTTGAGACCATGGAAACATGCTGACCTTTTGACCTTAATTCCAAAGCTGAGAGGTTTGAAAGTGGAAAACAACGATGGACAGTCTTGACAACCTCAATAAAGCGCAAAAAATTCCGATGTAAAGAAGCTGCAGTCGATACAGAGGCGAAAAAAGAGTCTACGCAAACAATTCTGTTGGAGTGGAACCAGGGTTCAACAAAGCGCAAAGCAGTTGCAGTTCCATGTTTCTCTGTATCTTCAAATGACAACAGTTCTGTCTCTTCTGCACTCTTTGACAACTCCAATCTTAGCTAGATTCCGGGCATGCATTCTAAAGCTCACATCCACTTTCTGGTTTCCTGTCGAGTCAAACATAGTGCGGCAAGCAAATATCAATCCAATCACCACCGAGCCCATACCGTCTAGAAATCTTTCATCGACACGAGTCAAGCGTATCCTAGGAACTTCTGTGTAAGTTGATGGCTTCAAGGAAACCAGAAACGTCAGCCCAGCGATCATCACCAGATGTTGAAGAAGATCCTGAAAACCAGACGTTTTCGAGTAGGAGTTCAAACATGTTCCTGCTCATGACACGAGCACGCTTAGCTGACAGTAAGTGAGCAACTCAGTTTTCTCACTCCATAAAGAACGTCGGTTTCCAAATTCAAATCGCGTGATCAACAAAATGAGTCAGAAAAACTTAAAAATTTCCCCAGAAGAAGTCAGTAGTAACGAATGAGATTCAAGCTTACAATTCGTCGCGGTAACAATTCCGGTAAGGTGATCATGTGTAAAGATCCACATGAACATGTCGAAAGGATCCAAATCACGTGAGCCGTGACCTTCAAAAAGATTCTCGCCAGTAATGTTTGTCACGTTCCATTTACTTTTAGTCAGGTGTCCGTTGAGATGTTTGTTAACGCTTTCTGTTTCCCAGGCCCAGCCATGTGCATCAATTTCCATGTTTTAATTGGTCAAATCATCTGTATTACCCGTTGTGTTCAATGCCTGATGAGTATGAGAAACAAGCGTGACCGTTTCATCATTATTCTGTGTAAGGGTGCATCATTGAGCTCTTCTGCACTTATTGCAGCTGTTAACGGACAGTTTTGATTCAACTTTCTTACGTCTTGCGGAGTAAGGTTGACGTTGGAAAGGTGAATTTATGCTTCTTTCAGTCTCCCAGCCAGACTCCAAGTTGCTTTGACATACCGCTGACGCCTTCCATTTTTGAGCACAGACGCAAATAAAATCACCGTTCCATCAACTTCCTTGGTCCTCCACACCGACCTGTAGAGCCGTTTAAATTGGATTTCACTTGTAACCACCCTTACATTCGTCTTAACGATGTTTCCGGATGCAGTCCAAAGGTCTGCTTTGTTGGCCATGCTGTGGACGCTGGAGGTGAACAGCGGTTGTCGTCTGCAGTCCGCTGTTGACAACTTTTTTCTGTCAACCAAGAAAGCATTCGGTTGCTCCACTAGACTAGATTAAAGGATTTCACAGTATTTCATTCACGTGTTAAGTTACAGGATACACTACAAGTCTTTTTTTAAAAAAATGTTATGGACCTCATATGAGGTCATTGGTTCTGTAGACACTAGTGTAACCGTAAAATGAATAGCATGGATGTTCCGTGCGGAGGACAGAACACAATACGTAAGAATAAAAATGTTTGTGGAATGTTCTAAAAGCTACTAGAACCCCACATGAGCACGCTCTATTTATGACAAAGATCGGATTGTAATGCGTAAGCCGGTTTTGTAAGGCATGAGAAGCAGGTGCGAATCGAAATATTTTCCTTTGAATGCCCCTCTCAATCTCTCCTTACCCGCCCTTTGGAGTTCCTAACTCATGCATCTCTTTTGCTTGCGGTATATTGCAAACACACAGGCTAACGGTTATGTGTATAGAATATACCTTTCCAAATGCACGTCACCGTCACTGACACAGAAGGCGAAACGAGTTAATATTGCACCCCATCGACCAAAGGTATGAAAACGATGGACGGCTCGTGTATGAAATTTTTAGTTGAATGAGGAGGAGTGCGCTGCGCAATTCTTACTTCATATTTCAGTGGTAAATGACTCGAACCCGGGTGGGGTACAAGCAGGCTGCATATTGTCTTTTATAATTTTGATTACCCTTGTGCTCGCATCCATGGAATTGGCCGACCTCTGTAGTGCAACGCCCATATTAAACTGCGTAGAGTTGGCCAGACAGCCACGGCCGTCGTATCTATTGCTAATGTACTTACTATTTTGGACGTGCAATTAAAAAAATCATATCTTTATGGTGAACTCTTGCTTGTTGAATCTGAATCAAAACCGTTGAAACGATGCGATTACTCGCCCATGCCGAAAAATATTACCACAAACTGTTTTGTATTTGGAGGCCTCGGTTTGCTACCAAAAATGGTTCACACGTCAATACTGACTAAATTTAGTTACTAAATACCCCCGTACTTATTAGTCAGTCAAACAATTGTCATATTTCGGGCTTAGTCAATCAGTCGCAAATGCGAGCCTGGTAATTAGGGGTGGTGGAAATACGGCAAGGTCGTCGTCCCACTGAATATGTGGGGTTCATGGTAGGCTTTATTCCGTATTGTAGATGATTTCGCAACACGTCTTGGTCGGCGGATCTGATATTGGACGAACTTTTTTATCCGCACAATATCTGCGTTACTGGCGACATATAGACACAATTTTACTATGCGGAATTTTTTGTTTATCTTATCCTGTTTAGTTTCTGCTCTGAATTTAATGTACTGCAGATTTACAAACTGCCCATTTGTTAAGTTGCTCGAAGTCCTGAAGGCAACCATTAAAAATAAATTCCTGATTTTGCATATAATTAGGGCTATCTCGATGGGCCGTTATAGTCCGTTTAACAGGACTAAGTTATACTGCATTGGTGCCTCGATGGAATTTACTTTCACATTTTCTTCAACACGACTGGAACAAGTGTTACTTAAAACAAAAGGCCGAAACAGACTCACTTTTCGACAGAACTGAAAAATATTTTATACGCACGCTGTAGTGTTCCATGGCTTACATACTGTGGAGTCAATTTCTAACCATTTTCTGCCCTTCTCATATCAGCAATAATTTATGGGCTCAGATCCTGACTCCGATTTGTCAACGATGCGCAAACACCACCTCTTCATTATCATCATGTTTATAAAAAATTACTGCCTACCACATGACCACAGAACAAAGCATCTTTCAGTTAGGTGCGAAGCAGATGTTTTCTTAAAGGAACAGAATTGTGCAAGACCGAACAAGACAATTCAGATCATTCAAGAACCAAGTTTTCCATACTCACTGCCCAACACAATAATATAATCAAGACATATTCACCGTCATTGAAATGACCGATAATTGTTCTATCTGCTCACGTCCGATTGAAGGAGATATTTTTCCAGCCAACGGAAGAATCTCATTTCCGCTTGATTGCGGGCATGAACTGCACATAGATTGTATCCTATCACACATCTATAGATCCGCAAATTTTAAAAGATGTCCGAATTGCGGATCTCCGATATCCAATGCCGTCTTTTTCATCCTTGGTCGGAGGATTACATTTACGCACGACCTTGAGGGAATGGCGTTGCGAGTAAGGCACCAATTTATTAGTGGACTTAGAATCCGCGATGTCGCGCAGCGGGTAGTAGAGTCGTGGCCAGAACGTGCATCACCTCTAAATATCGAGCAGTTCCTACCGACGCAGGATGATATGGTTTCGCGAAGTGGGACTGAAAACTGGGTAAGGATTCTTTTCAGATATCTCGGGTCAATGATATTTGATAGAGCGCAAGAAATCAACCAACTTGGTGCAGAGGTGGACGCCTTCGCGGGCCTTCTCCGCTTCAAGTGCGAGGCAGAACAAACCAACAGCAACTGTTACGAAGACAGCAGAACTAGTGATATTACCTCGCTCGTTGCTCTAAATGATGAAGCAATGAATGTGGGGAACACTTTTTTCGAAACCATGGAGGCCGCGATAATGATTGTTGAGCTAGTCCGATTCCAGCGCTCTCTGTTTTCGGGTTTTCAAGAACTTAATGAGCGATTTTCAGGCTTAGTGTTTGCAGTGCATGAGGAAAGGATGAGGCATCTGAACGAAATTTTGGATACATGTGCGCGATGGTTGGCGGCGAGGATGGAAACCAACGAACCCGAGCCCGCGGGGGGGCAATAGGAAATCATGCGTTCTGTCACTAACATGGGTCTGAGGGAATGAGAAATGCACACCCGCTTGACGCAAAATGCTCCAGAATGGTACATCTTCATATACATCAAGTGCTCTGTTTCCATTGCCTTGACGTGTTGTTCAGAAGCTAGAGTTCCACAATTGTTACAAACATATTTTCTTTCAGAATGATTCAATTTTTTATCAATAACGTAAGTTGCAAGGCACAACGCAAATTTAAGTGGCCTTGCCCGCTTATTCAAGCATTGAAAGCTAGAAAACTGAATTAATCTCTGTATGTGTGGATTATGTCAATAATTTTGCGAAAATTCATGCCTTCTGATGCTTTCAGTACTTATGGCCACGTGACAAAGCGTTATAGTACTGCACGTCGATCGAAGCCATGTAAGCAGCACTTTAGGCTTTCTGAAGTCCTGCAACTTGCCAGAATTACCGTAATTTTGTGCGCATTTTTAGATGGGAATCAAAGTATTGGAAAGCTCATATGCAAATTGATGTACGCGGCTAGCAGACAGCATACATTAACACGTCAGGATGTTGTGCTCTACTCGTTTCGTCTAATTGTCGATAGTATAGCTAAGGACAAAACATTGCGGAAAAAAGAGGTGCTCTTATTACTCGCGAAAGAAGCAAACTTGTTTCCTTTGTTGCCAAAACCATTTTTGTTACTTAACTTTTTGAATAGCTGAAGAAAAATAAGGCAATCACAACCTTCACGGTTGCACATTTTTATCTCAACGCTACCTCATCCAATTCGGAATCTTTCACATCTCAAAATCGCCCTTCCACGCTGGGCGCCATCTTTAAGTACTTTACAGCCAATAATCTTTTCCCGGAATGGATAATTCAAACCTTCATGCCAATAAAAAACTATTTCCATTTATGTAACACGCAGGCTTACGCTTCACGGTTTTTTAAAAATGGGACACTCGGGCGCCATCCCAAGTGGAGCTCCATCTCCACAGCAGTCGATTTCATTCGCTCGCTTACATCCTCCCTTCGTATGCATTTGCACTTTTAGTCCTCACTTACGAACAATGCGGCGTTCTTTGGTCCAGAAGGTGCTGGTTTGGCATTCTAAAGTACTAGCTACTACGACTACTGAAAGACCACCTCCACACATAGCCTCCCTCCTGCAACTACTATGAGCTCTGAGTATAGTACAGTAGAGTGCCTACCGTAGACCTAGCGCGACTACTAAAGGGAGGCACCCTTCACCGAGCTGACAGACCATTTGGCTGACCGAGCAGGCGTAGCGATGACCAATTATATTGTGGCGTGGCGGTAATTTGACGACTGCGCTGCGCATTAGAGGCATGCTAAATTTGATGGGCAAGTAAAGGGCTGAGGGCACACAATGTTGTCACCAAAACATCAATCCTGATGACGCATTGTTCAATGAACCTTATTTA
Source organism: Herpochondria borealis (assembly GCA_032274145.1). Lineage (NCBI taxonomy): Eukaryota > Rhodophyta > Florideophyceae > Ceramiales > Ceramiaceae > Herpochondria > Herpochondria borealis. Next base: position 5,912 of record JAVCKV010468676.1, on the reverse strand, counting down.
CATTTAGAACGCCTGAATGAGGAGTGAAAGACATTGTCTAGACATCATTTCATTCGAAATATCTAAAGAAACAATGGGCTGCTAGACTCCGCGTTTTTGAACGGTCAGAGCTTTACGAGAATAAACCGCCGATAGAGATGCTGGAGAAACTCAAAGGGCTCTACGACTTGAAGCTGACATTGTACAAGATGACCAACATGTCCGTCTGGGTTGATCAGCGTGAGGTAAAGTTTTCTCAAAGATGATCTCGGTGACCAAATGGACCATGTAGCCTGGCTTTTGGAGCAGGTTAAGGCAATGGTGAACCCGCTGTAGACTCGTTGGAAATTGAGGTTCTTTTTGTGTCCATTGAAGCTTCACAGATACAAAAAGTAACCGCAGCTATCACAACTTTGTGGTGCAAAAGACGCTGGAGAATTTTGCAAAATTTCTATAGAGTTGCCGAATATCAAATATCCGGCCAGAATTCTACGCTTTTGCGTATCTGTAACTGACAGACCAATTTCTACGTTCAATTAAGACGACACGCGAAATAAAGTAATCGACACAGGTTTATTCAACCCAATAAATGAGTCGGATGTGTAAAGTGCCATGCAGTTGGCGCTTTAGTAAGAGGTGGTGGTTCATCAGCACATTCGCGTGATTCTAAACATTCAAATGCAGGCCCTTCAGATTTCCTAGCAAGATAAATGTAAGCACAGGTCTCTAGAGGTCAGGCTGTCATATCTTCCTGTCAGGGGCTTAACCTCGTTGCAAATAGCGGATTCTCCCGTTTCAAAAAGACTCATTAACACGACCCTCACGGGTGCATATAATAAGCTTGCGAGGTATTCTGAAGGACGTACTGTCGAGCTCAAAATGTGTAATGAAAAATGCGGTTTAACTGAAAATATTGGACAGGAAACTAAAAAGTAGTGTTTTTTCACCATATTTTGCAAAGAAGTCACAATACACGCAATTATTCCATTGAAAGCAAAATGTGTAAACAATTTTGGGCGGAAAAAAAATATGGTGTTATTGTGACTTTGCAGTGTCACTAAGTCAAGTAGCGGAAAATCTAACCGCCGGAAAGGATACATCTCCAGCTTTGTGCTTTTGAAAATATAGTGGAGACATTCATCGCAACAAATACGTCAGGAAGGTAACCGAAAACTCTCACCGATAACCCCAGTAAGGTCTTTTGCCTTTTTAAACTTTGTGCGAAAATACCCTGTAAAACATTCAAGTTTACACGCGCTTGTCAAGCACCAGGCTAAATAACCAAACCCTGTTGCTCGGCTTCGCCATTGTGGGTACTCACTGACACTGAGCAGGTTTCTGGTTACTTTAAACCTTGCTTACAGTTCGTTGTGAACCTTCAACCTGTCTCGGCCATCTTGGTTGAGCATCCAGTCTCTCATATTACTCTTCACTGCTGCAGCTCGGATATATTTCACTTGGAGAATATTTCTGGGATTCTGCAGCCCACGCGCCTCTCTCTACCGCTATAAATGTACCTGTATGTACCCTTGCACGAGTTTGATGTTGTTTTTCTGCGCTGTTGCGCTTGTTTGGAAGGTTTTGCAGGACAAACTGGTCTCTAAACTTAGAAACTGACCATATACACAAATGGGTAAAATAAATGAGATGTATACCAGCCCGCGCGCTTGCGCCACGTGCTTTTTCGCGCAAGTAGTAGCCCAAAAGATATTCCAAACAGAAGATGGGAATATGGCTGAAAAGCTTTGCGAGGAGCAAGAAATCAAAAACCAAAACCCGTCCAATTGCCTTTAGAAGGTCGTTTCTAACCTCAATCGCGAAAGAGATATGAGTGCAGCTGTAACTGTCCTTTCCGAACGTCTCTCGCAACTAGGAGATCTTGTTTTCCTCGTTTAATCTGGATCTAATGTGCTGAAAGACTCAGCATAAGTCTTATGCTCTTAAAGCAGCCAGCAAAGCTAGGAAACAGAGCACTGAGTGCATAGAATGGAAACCGGCGGACATGTAAGCCAAGACTGCTGAAAACAACGTCGTTACCGTTTCAACTGTCGGTGACCCGAATATGAGCGAGAATGTCAAGGAGCTACTCTCCCAGCTAAACGGCTTACTGGAACGTGAATTTGTAAGCCGTCGACAGTTTTTTCAGAGGACAAAACGAATCCTGACCACTTTGCTGACACGAAGTTCAAGGACGAATCACTGTTCGCACAAGCAGCTGGTTCAAGTTAGCACTCGAGGAAGGCCATTAAGGTCAAGAAGGAACTGGAAACATATGAAGAGAATTTGGGCCACGATTACCTTGAGTGCTTTACCACAATATACGAAGACGACGCCGCTATCGCAGAACAAATCTCCTTCTTCTTCTTCGATAGGAAGGACCGAAGTTCTGCAGCCGCACGTTCTTCAAGCCGGCTGACACCGCTTCGACAGGCTCCTTTCCTACTGGTTCAATAGACATAGAAACCGCGCACCAGCGCGTAACTAGCAGAAGATCCAGAAAACCTGCAGCTTCATCAACCAAATGAACACCTCCATCGGAGATAAGAAGTTTGATGTCTTGGACTTGATAATGATCTTTGAATTCCTGATCAGGATAGTGGAGGAATGCGATAAACTAGCTATTTCTGAAGCCCAGGGCCTCGTAGTTCTCCAATACTACCTGAACGGGAACGCGAATAAAATGTACCAAATAAACCGACGCGGTGTCAAAAGAACAGGAATCATCAGCTTGTCTGGTGCTCACTTACGCCAACTAGGGCACTGTGCGAAGTGCCGTGCAAGACTTACGAAAGTTCATTCAGAAGCCCGACGAAGAAGAACCAGCATGCGGCGATCATGCCCGCATAGCGACCTGCGGCTGTGGCAACGCAGTTAGCGAGTGTCAATATATCAAAGCCTTCAAAGACGTTCTGTATCCGAGAATCCAGACTCTGGTGGCTCTCTCTCCCTAGACGCCTGGGCGGAAGCTCTTTTTCGAGCAGGTAGTGGCCTATACCGGAGAGGAAGGCGATTAGTACAGGGCCAGCCTTCCTAGCCGCACCCGAGCCGTAACGGGCAAGATAAAGGGAACCGTTCAAACGGTTGAAATTGCGAAAGGGTGTTATTCTCAACAGGTCTCTGAATACGGGCATCATTCGAACGGTGACACGGACATGGAATTTCTGTTGCCGAACTGGTCGGAATCTCTAAAATCAGTCAGGATTCCTTGGAATGTTGAGGAAGTATCGGAGGACCTGATCTATGTTAAACGCACATTTCAATGTTCCGCTTTTTCCCCATGCGGGCGTGTTCACCCACTCCGACGGCCCATAGTGGAAGAACCCGAGGACACTGCAAGGCGGCTTTCTATACTAGTTGTTGCTTTTTGGGTGGTGTGTTAGCTACGAGACTGAGCCTCTATTACACAGTATCCTCTAGAAGTAGTCATTTCGAATTCCTGGAAAGTTAAGAGCGATCACACTGGTTGGTTGCTTCGTCGGCCGGGTTCGATTTGTTCACCTGCCATACCAAATTCATCTTCTTGGTTGATCCGCTTTCGATATTTCCCGAACTTTCTGAGTCCTTTCCTTGAAAATTGTTATGTTAGTTAGTACTTTTCAGTTCGTACGAATCACATGCGTCCACATCAAGACGACTGACAGCGTCTGAGCTGACCTGATAGACCGTTAGTCTTCCCCAAGTAATATACGACGTATATTTCGTGTCCTTGGTTTACCTTCGTCGTCCGCCAAGGAATTCGAATGCCTCACCCATGCAGCATTAGACCCAAGCAGCCACCGTGGCGGCGCATCCACTGAGTCGACGCTGCGCAGAGCGTTTTTTTCAGTAATTTACGTCTGATGTCGGGGCATTTGTACATACGTGCATTCTATGCTTGTCCACTACAGGTGGAGGAACTTAAATCGTCCGTTCGGCCCCGTTGTGAATGATGCAAAACCAAAAAATACCGTCCAGTTCGATTACATCGAGATTTGTTCGATCTCTACCGACCTCAAGTATGTGCTAATTGTTCGAGACAATCATTCGAACTGCAAGGGATTCTTTGCATGCCTCGAAAAGAGCAATGAACAGGCCGAAAATTTCTTCATTGACTGGTCTGCAGCGTTTGGTGTGCCATCCAGGCTTATCTATGATTGACCTGCACATTTATATAATTAAACCGTACGGCTGGTCTAAAAAGGTTTGAAGAAACCTCATCAATTCAAGATCAAATACTGCCTTTGAATAAACGGGGAGTGTAGAGACTTGGAAAGGAGTTCCTGCGAAAGTTTCGTGCAGTTCTCTCCAAGAAAAAAATTGCACAAGTTAGAGTGCGCTGATGTTGTTCCATTGGTTCAGAGCGTCTTAAAAATTCACCCTATCCCTAGCGTGCAGGCATCGCGCCCATCACCCATGTCACACGTACTGTAAAGTTAGACTGGAATGACAGTTTCTCGTCTCATGTGGCTCTCGGAATCAACTGACGTAATTCAATTCAAAGTCCGTTGGAAGTTCCTTCAACCTTCGGCGGATACTTTTGAACCCCTCCGCAAGGTGTAAGAAGCCGTTCCAGACATGCTGGTGCGATTTTCGAATCGCAAGAACACACCTTCTGGCCTCCCGGCAAAAGCTCGTGAATACCGGCGTCTATTAAAGAGGGGATTGTAACCAGCACATACCATACATATTTTTAGCATTCCGTCCAGTCGGTTCGGGCTCTTTTTCCCCTCTTTTCCCCGCGAGGTGCTGTACGGCCGAAGAGATCTGTCGCCTACCACCTTGCAGCTGCATGGTAGGCCCACACAGCCCTATGGAGTACCATACCGTTTTTTTGGGACACAACGATATGTTACTGCGGCATGGAGTACGGGGCACGCCACTGCATGAACATACAGTGATGCGCCACTACACGGGTCGCGTCAGTGATCTTTTATGCAATCCACTACCTTGATGATATGGCAATCAACTGCCTTACAGGCATCCACGAAAAGCGCAAGTTGCACTTCCTGTTCCTAACATCGTGACGTGTGTTACGGAGCTGCAGTGTTGGGGGTTTTCTCAGCTAGTTTTGTCTCTGCCATAACACGCGCAAGGCGCTGTTGGAGTTTTGTGGCAATGGAACCTTGGAATGTGACGGACTTCAAGGGGGAAAGGTAGTCGTACTGATGTGCGAGGCAGTTTTTGGAAGTTGTGCGTGATTCTATGTGTGGGCTGTTTGTACGCCCTTTCTCGATAATTTTGATGCGTGGAATGTGTACGCGTTCCAAAACGACGAGTTTTTGTGGTTCAAGCTCTAGGAATGGGAGTGTTTGGTCGAAAGTTAGGGACAGTGATCTTCTGAGGCGTTGAGACAATTTAATTCAGAGGCTAGAAGGAAAAGGGCGGTATTGAATATCGTGAGGAGAGTTTGAATGGCTCTGTGGCTCGCCGGTGTTCGCCTGCCATGAGCCGTCGCAGTCGCCATTTCTTTGTTTCTCATGAATCATCTAACAAAACAGCCTGTTGTTCGCTCTCCGTCCCCAAAATTTTTCATAGACTACAGACCGTCATTTGAAAAGGACTGATCTGATGCTGGAGAAAGAAAATAAAACAACCCATGATATTTGATAAAAGTTTCGATAAATCACGATTACGAAAAACGAGATTTGTGCGACCCAAGAATTCTTACATTTCAACTTAGCCAATCACAGGTATGATGAAAAATTAATCCAGAATAATTTTAAAAATATTAAGAATAATGATAATGCACCAAGCAGTAAATCTGAGTATAATTTTCAAGTCAGATTATATCAAAATTATACAAATATTAAATTATCTTAAAGCCGCGTAGAGCCGGCTATCTTTCCTTTCAACCCTTCAAGCGCTGGTTTCCTCATACTTTACGACAGGTAACGAAAGTCATAGGACCTCTTTGATCTCTTAGCCGTGATGAAGAAGTCTTTGTCACACGGACA
>JAVCKV010468565.1:0-11979 GCA_032274145.1 Herpochondria borealis | reverse complement strand
TTCATTTTTTTCATCGAAAAAAAAACGAACCAAAAAATTCTAGTCTATTCCAATTGCTCCGCAGGAATCGACCTGCTCCCCGCTCAATGCTTTTGGCTAAATTCCTTTTAATTATTTAATCATTTTTTTTGACCAACAAAAAATATTCATGTATTTACTTTTTTGCGAAAATCCTTTTTCAAAGTCGAAGACAAAATCCTGTTAAATCCCTAAATCATGTCATCCTGTTTATGCTCTCCTTCTTGAATATGCTTAATCAATTCTTCTAAATTCCATGCATCGGCTAACTGATAATCTCCAATAGCCGTTCTTTCTAAAGCGGTCAGATAAGCACCACTTTGAACTGCCTTTCCATAATCATGTGCTAATGAACGAATGTAAGTTCCTTTACTACAAGTCACTACGAAGTCAACTTCTGGCATTCTAACTTCTGGAGTATCAAACTGAAAGATATGACATGCTCTTGTTTTCAATTCAACTTTAATTCCCATACGAGCTGATTTATACAACCGCTTTCCATCCACTTTAATCGCTGAAAACATTGGAGGTAATTGGTCGATGTCTCCTAGAAATTGTTTGCGAGCTTCTTCTAATAACTCTTCCGTGATATGTTCCGTTGGGTAAGTTTCATCAGGTTCTGACTCAGCATCATAAGATGGTGTAGACTCTCCCAACTTCAAAGTACCCGTATAGGTTTTAGGCATTCCCTGCAAATCATTCAACTTCTTGGTAAATTTCCCTGTACAAATCAGCAGAAGTCCAGTCGCTAAAGGATCTAAAGTTCCAGCATGACCAACCTTTATTTTTTTAATGCCTAACTTTTGTTTGAGGGCGTATCGGATTTTATTCACCACATCAAAAGAAGTCCATTTCAATGGCTTGTCCACTAGCAACAATGTGCCTGTCTTAAAATCGTATGGGGGTTTACTTGCTGGTAGCATTTATAGGAAAGGATTTATTTTATTAAACTTTTGAATATTAAGAGAGCGTGGAAATATATATTCCCACGCTCTCTTGATATTCACTTTGATTGAACAAACACTATTTTCTAGTGCAAATTTTAAAAGCAAAAAAAAGAATTTTATCTAAAATAAATTCAATCCTTTTGCAATCGCAAACCCTGCAACTATGAAACAGTAATATGCAAAATAAGATAACTTACTTTTCTTTACTAAAGCAATCATCCATGTACAAGCGACTAAACCTGTAGCGAACGCTGCACCAAAACCTGCCGCCAATGGAACTATGTTTTCAGTAGAAACTGCAAAGGCTGGATCAAGCATATCTTTTGCCATTTTTCCTAAAATCAATGGTACTACCATCAAAAAAGAAAACCTAGCAGCACGAGTTCTATCTATGCCTAACAATACACTTGTAGAAATGGTAGCACCTGAACGAGAGATACCTGGCAAGATCGCAATCGCTTGAGAGATTCCAATAATCAAGGCATGTTGCCAGCCTACTTTCTTCTCCGTATTTTTTGCTCGGTCAGCTAAAAACAATAACCCACCTGTAACCAAAAGCATACAACCTACTAAGAGTATTTGCTTATCAAATAACGTTTCCAATTGTTCATCAAACATAACTCCTATTATTGCAGCAGGAATCATAGATAAGATAATTTTAAATGAAAACTGAGTTTGTTCATTCCATTTAAATTGAAAAAGTCCTGTGAGGATTTCCATGATGTCTTTCCAAAAAACAACTATAGTACTCAATGCTGTAGCCGCATGAAGTATCACCGTCATCAACATACTGTCACTGGCACTCTCTTGGTAATCTAACATTACTTTTGCTAATTCAAGATGTCCACTACTACTGACTGGAAGGAATTCCGTCAATCCTTGAATGATGCCAAGTATGATGGCTTCAATAATATCGCTCATTAATTATTTTTTGAAAATTGCATAAATTTCTAAAATCAAACCTGCCATAATTAAGATAGGTCCAATCACAGTGATTCTAGTAGAATAAATAATATTTGGATCCCAAGTATTGGCATCTGGCATAGAACCGCCAAGCATCATCACCATTCCGAAGATGACAAGTGCTGCACCTGCCACCATTAAAATGTAGTGTTGCTTTCCATAAAGTAATTCTTGCTTAGGAGAAGAAACGTTAGAACTTGAGCCACCTCTACGAGAAGTAGTCGGGTTGATTTTAGTCTTTTCAACTTTTACTGTTTTGGTGGAATTCGCGTTATTCCCAACTACTACTTTCTTTTTTACTTTCTTTTTACTCATTTGTTTTTTTTATAAAAATGTTCTAATTAAAAAATTAGACTTTTGATAAAGAACCATTTAGCAGAAGCTCGATTGAAATCGAATGTGTCCTTCTACTCTCTCTTTTTTCCAAAATCCAAGAATACTTTTTAATTTTTCAGTCTACATTTCTTTTAATAAGACCTAGTAGGTTTTGATGCCCTACAAGAAAAGCTTGATTTATAACAATAATTAGTCATTTTAATACAGGTCGTCCAAACTCATATCTAAATACTTGTTGACGACATAATAAGTACTTAGTCCACTGATCAGAATGCCAAGCGTCAATAATCCTAAAATCACTAATATAAAACTAACAGGGCTTTCCAACCAAAGATTTAATTTTATATCAGGAAATTGCTGCTGCATCAGAATCATTAATAACAATAACATTACTACCGCAATTAAAGCACTCCAAAATCCATTCTTTACTCCTTTTTCTAAATAAGGTTTACTAATGAAATTCCAAGAAGCTCCAACTAGTTGCATATTCTTTATAAGGAAACGATCAGAATACATCGCTAGTCTAATTGTACTATGAATTAAGGATACTGCAATTATAATAAAAAGCAATCCCAAAATAAACGAACTCCAACCAATCTTACGTAGATTAGTATTAATCTGTTCCGCTATTTCGCCTTGGTAAAATACATCGCTTACTGATGCATCTTCTTTTACCCAATTGCTAATCATTTCCAATCCTTTCTTATCTAAATAATCTCCTTTGAGATTAAAATTGACCATATCGAAAAATGGATTGGCGATTTCTAATGCCTCCCAATCTTCCCCCAACTCATTCTTCATCTCGACAATGGCATCTTCCTTACTGATAAATTCTACAGAACCTGGTCTGATATACTCCGATTCTTCTAATCGAGTCATGACCATTTGAACATTTTCAGCAGTCGTTCCTTCCTTAAATTCAACCATCAAAACCATGTCCTCTTTGAAAGCTGTAATCCACTTTGGCGTATGTAAAATAAATACACCAAATATTCCCAATAAAAAAAGAACCAAAGCTACACTAAATATAGCGTAGTTATAATTCGGCTTTCTTTTATTTGAAGTAGTATCAGTCAAGGGATTGATTTTATTTGTTCAAAAAAAAACTCAGAAAATCTGTAGAAATTATACTCATTTCACCCTGCAAAAGTAATAAAATATTAAGGAATCCAATACCTGTTGTGTTTCTTTTTACTAACGTTTCGTTATGGAATAAAGAGTGTCTAAGTTCTCTTGATAAAAGACCAAAGTAGAAAGTAGAGGGACGGGAATTATTCGTGTTGATCTTCGCACTTTAAATCATGGTGATTTTAAAAATCACCATGATTTCGAATATAAAACATCTGTAGTTTTTATTTAAAAAATTTGCCATTGATTCAATGGCAAAGTAAATTGTTTCAAACAATCTAAACTCCAAATATTGAAGGAAATTCCATCTACATTCTACAAAAAAGTCCTTTGTCAAAAATTCGATTAGTCCTCTCCTCCCATCATTATTATCAACCAATAATCCATTTTGTGAATATGTTTGTAAAAAAAAATCTGTCGTTTGTTTTATTTCTTTTTTTTATGAATTTGGCAAATGCTCAATCCTCCCCTTTTCAGTCCGTAGAATTATTGTTGGAAAAGTCTGTCTATTTTGATATTGGGAAATACGAAATTCGACAAGATGCTAAGGATGATTTGAATATATTAATCGATAGTTGTCAGGAGAAAATAGGCATTGAATTTAAAGTCGAGGCGCATACGGACCATGTTGGATCAAGCGGCGATAACTTCATTTTATCTCAAAACAGAAGTGAAGCAGTCAAAAAGTATTTATCAGAAAATGGTCTTGGACAATTTCCAATCGAAGCAACTGTCTATGGAGAAGACCAACCTGTCGCAGATAATACTTCAGAAATAGGAAGACAACAAAACCGTAGGGCTATTGTTACGGTTTTTCATAAAAAGAATATGACGTTAGTAAAAGGTAAAGTCGTGGATAAAAAAACAGGAGAAGGGATTAAAGCAAAAGTGATTTTCCATACTAAAACGGCTAAAGACTCGATGATGACTCAAGTAGATGGAAGTTTTGAAAAAGCGGTGGAAGAGAATACTGTTTTAGGAGTAGATATTTTTAGCGAAGGGTATTTTTTCGATACTCAAATGCTTCGAGCAAAAGCCAATAACCTTGCTGAAATTACCATCCCATTAGCGCCTGTTGCAGTTGGAGAAAGTGTTGCTATCAAGAATTTGTACTATGTAGGGAATCAAGCAGTCTTAGTGAAATCAAGCGAACCTGAACTTCCTAAAGTATTGAAATTCATGCAGTTAAATCCAAAAATAAAAATTGAAATTGAAGGACATATCAATGCCCCTTTCCGAACACCTGAACAATTAAATCAATCAGAGTGGGATTTGTCCACCAATCGAGCAAAACTAGTTTTTGATTTTTTAGTCAAAAATAATATATCTAGAGCAAGGATGGGGTTCCGTGGTTATGGCAATAAATTTATGCTGTATAAAAAAACGCGTGATGAAAAAAAACAAGCTATGAATCGAAGAGTAGAGATTAAAATTATTGCCACTGATATCGAAGAAGTAACTAAAAATTGATTCAAGATTATGGATTAAGAATTATGGATTGCCTTCAATATTTTGATGATGATAGATTCAAGATTAGGAGCATTAAGAGAAATAGGAAAGGGTTTTATTTTAATATTGAAAACAATATTTTATTTCTATTTTCCAAAATTGAAAAACTGAGTTTTCATATTTACAGATTTCGTTTATTTGAAATCATTCATTTTTGTTGGTTATCCATTTCGCTTAATAAATGTTGTTTTACTCTGTCAAAAAGATATTTTTCTTGAAATCGTAAGACCCACCAAAACCATATTATTGCTATCGGTGCAAGTAAATAAAACCAGATAGGTAGAGTAAAATTTTCAAAAAGTGATACTATGAAAAAAAAGATAAATAGCCCACCAAAGAAATAAATCTCAGGTCTGAGATTTGTTTTTAAATGAATTTCAATATTACCCTTATTCTCTTTTATTGTTGCGTATCCTTTTATACTTATTCTATTGAGTGTTCCCAAAGACCATTTTAAAAAGAATTTAAATTCTTTATTTGAAATCCATTTTACATCATATTCTCGTGATTTTGGATTATCAATTTTCTTTTTCAATTCATCAGCAGAACCTTGGTACTCAATGATTTCATGTAAAAGTATTTTATCAATTATTTCCACTGTTCATTTTTTTCTTTCTTAGCTGCGCCTAACTTTAATATATTGATGATAATAGATTCAAAATATTGAAGGCAATCCAGAATCCATAATCTTAAATCCTTAATCAAACCTACCATTCCCAAAACTTCCAACCAGCTTCTTTCCGTCGTTGCTTACGTGCTTCTTTTTCTTTCTCTTTAGCTTTCTTTTCTTTTCGATTCTCTCTGGTCTCCTTTTTCCAGATTTTCCAATTCTCATTTTTCTTTTGAGGAACAATGATATATCGTAAAGAGACCGCAGTACCATGACTAAAATTTTGACCATCGCCACCAAGCACATCAATAGTCGGTTTGTAATCCCACGAAATATTAAATTTCTTTAAGGAAAATTCTCCACCAATAATTGCCGAGACACCCGTATCAGCTTTTCCAAAATCATCTGATCCCTCAGAACGCCAAGCTTTATGAACTCCCCCACCTACATAAATATTAAATCTTTTACTCAATACGCGCTGATGCTGCTCGAATAACAAATCTATAGAAATATCATCTGAGCCTATACTAGGTCTGAGAATAGCTTCTATGGTCGAGAACTTGGCAATCTTCTGTTGAACAGAGATTCCTATTCCATTCCCAATACGAAGTCCTGCTGCTGTAGTGTAAGATTGTGCCATCAAAGACGAACAACCAAAGAGGAAGAAGATATATATGGTAATATTTTTCATAATGTCCAAAACGATTTCTTTTTTATTAGTAGTATTTTATCCTTACTTATTTTTGAAAAAAAGCTAATTTCAGCTTTTTATTTGAAATACAAAAAGGCTTCCTATTAAATATATAAAATAAACCAGATAAGACACATTATTATTCAAAGTTGTAGTGTGTAGGAAACACAGAAATTAGATTATAAAAAAGAACTTTGCCAAAAGCACGAAGCGGGTAAGCAGGTCGATTCCTGCGGAGCAATAGGAATAGACTAGACTTTTTTGGGTCGTTTTTTTGGCAATGAAAAAAATGAACAATGACAAAACTTACTAGAATGATCCAACAACAAAAATAATTTTGCGGTTTACTACCGCTACAATATGCAATCTAAATTTCAAATATTCTTAGTAAGAAAATTCTTAAAATGTAAATTCTTCTTTTGGAAAAATTAAAAATTGTTCAACGTTATTTAAAATATTATTGGAAAGCTGATACCATTTATCAAGCTCATTCTCCCTTTGTTTTCGATTTTGCGGAACAAGTGTTGGAAGATGATAGAAATTTTTATGCTTTCGAGACAGTTGAATATCTAAGGAATATTTTAAAGCAAAATAAAGATCGCATTCCTATTACAGATCTTGGAGCAGGTTCAAAATCAAACAATCAACAAGAACGTTCCATCGGAAATATTGCTAAAAATGCAGCCTCTCGTCCTTGGCAATGTAAAACTCTTTTTCGATTAATCAATTTCTATAAGCCAAAAACAATGTTAGAAGTTGGCACCTCTTTAGGTGTCTCTACCTTATATCAAGCGATGGCTTCGCAAAATGCAAAATTCATCACATTGGAAGGCGACCCAATTATTGCAAAAGTAGCACAACATAATTTCAAAGAATTGAAAATGAGTCATATAGAATTGATTCAAGGAAATTTTGATACCACCCTTTCTACTGCATTAAAAAAATTAAAACAATTAGATTACATTTTCTTAGATGGCAATCATAGACTCGAACCTACCCTTCGATATTTTAATCAAGCACTTCAATACTCACATGAAGAAAGTATTTTTATAATAGATGATAATCATTGGAGTGAAGAAATGGAGGAAGCTTGGGAACAGATAAAAGATCATCCTAGCGTTACACTCACTATAGATTTATTCCATATGGGAATTGTTTTTTTCAGAAAGCAAAATAAAACAAAAGAACACCACATCATGGCTCCGCTAAGTTGGAAACCTTGGGCTTCTGGCAAAATGTTTTAGGTAGGGAAAAACTATCATGTTAAATTAAACAATACTTTTACATTTTAAAATAAAGGAAAGTAGAGACCGCACGCTAAAAAAAGCAACTTCTACAATGAAGTAGTTTTTGGAATATAAAATTTCAGCACAAGTGCCTCAATTTCAAGTAGCTATACCTTTCAACGATAACATTTACTAAATACAAAACAAACGGAACCAATATGAGAAAGCCTTAGTTATGGTTATGTTCTGTGGCGCAAAATAGTCATCTACTTTCCGTAAATTTTAATGTTAGTTGGTTGGGTTTTCATAAAATCTAAAAGTTGGTTTTTATAGTTGAAATCGTTTAGGTTGGAATATCGCACTCGATTCTATTGAACCGTTCTTTATATTATTACTTGAAAAATCAATGGTTTCTGGATCAACAGGTATCATAAAACAAAAGCTACTTCCAGTTCCCTCTCCTTCTGATTCTACCCAGATATTTCCTCCGTGATTGGTAACAATCTTTTTACAAATTGCTAATCCCAAACCACTTCCAAGAATCTCGCCTACCCCATGTAGTCTTCTGAAAAAGTTAAAAATTGAATCTTGAAATTCTTCAGAAATTCCAATTCCATTATCAGAAACTTTAAATAACCAATTGTCTGTGTGCTGTTCTACTTCAATTTTAATAATTGGATCTTCTTGACCTCTGTATTTAATTCCGTTATCGATAATTTGTTTGAATATTTCTTTAACCTGAGAAAAATCTGCTTTAATCTTCGGTAAATTTCCATATACAATCGTAGCATTAGAAGACTTAATTTTTTTAGTCAATTCAAACTTTGCATCACTGATTGCCTTTTCTAAATTCACAGCACGGATTCTGATTTTATCTTCTCTCAATAAGGAAAGTGATAAAATATCATCCATCATATAAGCCATTCTATTCGCAGCATCAACCGCATATTGTAACAATTCTTTTCCGTCATTGCCCAATTCATTCCCATATCGTTGTTGAACCATTCTAGTATAATTAGACATCGTCCGTAATGGTTCTTTTAAATCATGCGAAGACATTAAGGCCGAAAGCTCTCTTGAATTCTTATCAGAAATTTTATGCTTTTGAATAACTTGTTCTAAGCTCTTACGGTACTGGTCAGTCATCAAATCATTTTCCTTCTCTGCTGTGATATCTCTCAGATTTAAAATCACATAATCTAATTCATTGTTGGTATCAACTACTACATCACCCGAAATAAGAATCCAAATAGTACTCCCTTCTCTGGTAATCATTCGTACCGTTGATTTAAAATTTCGATTCACTCTTAAAAAAGTAGGTTCAAGAATGCTTCTTAATTCTAATCGATCAGCAGGATGAATAAAAGACAAATCATAATGATTCAATACTGATGAAATATCATACCCTAATAGCTGAAGAATTGCTGGACTTACAAAATTAAACTTGCTTCTTTTTATTTTATAAGTCAGTATCAAATCAGAAGTGCTTTCTATTATCATTCTATTAAAAGCATCTGTTTGTTTATTACTGCCATTGAGATAAAATAAATTTGAAATAACAAACCCACTCAGTAACAATACAATCCCGGTAAGACTTGCTACCACAATCTTTTCACTAAAAATGGCAAAAGTCATTAAAATAATTAAACCAAAAACAAAAAGTGCGATAAAAAAATTACGTATAGGAATAATAGTTCCTATTGGAAAACGTTCGGCAACAGATCTAGGAATAGCGTTGTAAGCTATTGAACTTTTAGAGGTTTTAGTGTCGATCATAAATCACAAAAAATTTAGTTCGAGTAAACGACCTTTTAGAGTCAAGTTAGGTAATTAGGTTGTTTACAAAATGGTGTTAAATTTCTGTACGTTTTTTGTTTCCTGCACTAACCATATAAAAAGGTTAGCTAAAAACACCATTCAAAAAAATAAATCCTTTTTTTTCAAATCGGACTTATTTTTTGAACAGCTTTTTTAATGGCGAAAAATACTATGGCTAAAGTCAAAGTATTTTGTTTTTATTTACAATGCTAGGCACCGCAAATAGGTTTTAATATGTTCGGAACGGGAAAATAATTTGTGATAGGATTACTTACAAAAAAGGCTTAACACTTATTAAACCTTTTTGTAATAAACCAAAGACAAATACCTTGCCAACGAAGTAGTTTTTTTACTAATATGGAAATTTTAACAAAACTTATGAAGTAAGAATTTTCAATAAAAAAACTCGTAAAAAACTGTTAACCAGTCCTTTACGAGTAAATTAAATGAATATATCTTTTTTCTAAAAAATAACTTTTGACAAATAGATTAGCTTATTTCAGAGGCCTATAAGCTATTGCTTTTATCTCAATCAAGAGATTAGGATGGGGTAATTGATGGGCAGCAACAGTAGTTCGAGTTGGTCCTGTTTCATGATTGAAGTAAGTTCCATAGACTTCATTGTATCCTTTAAAATTTTTCATATCAACCAAAAAGGTAGTAATATCTATGACATCGGCAATACTGGAATCCATGCTTTTTAAATAGGTATCTATATTATCTAAAACTGCTTTGGTTTGTGCTCGAATGTCAAGCTGCCAATTGCCAGCTGCATCTTGTTCTGCACCGATATGTGTATTATCAGGTCGTCTACTGCTCGTTCCCGAAATATAAAGAAAGTCCCCTACTCTTTTGATATGCGGATAATGTCCTAATGGTTTTGCTTTATCTGTAAGTACTTTGTTTTTATTTGACATAACAATTCTTTTACGGTAATTTAAATTTAATAAAATCTAACCATACAAGAAATATTCCTCCCATATAAGCACTCACAATCTATGAGTGCTTATATGAACTTATATTCCTTATATGATTGGAAAAAAAAATCACACTTGAGGTGCAAGTAGCTGTTGGCTTTAGCCGACACGTGTTATTTTCCAAATCTGCCTGCTGACAGAAAAACATATTCAACAATTTTATGTGTCGGCTAAAGCCAACAGCAACTTATAAATAACAGGCTTACTCGGCGAAGCATCCAACTCCAAAGGTGCAATCTGAATATTCAACAAATACAATCCATCCTTAACCGCACTCGGAACAAAAATCATTTCTGTAATCGTACAATCCTTTCTAGGCTTTCCTTTGATATTCCAAAAAATATGATGTGCCGCTAATTTGCCATCATCCAATTCTCTATCCACAGAAGGCAAATCAATCAACAAATGTTTGACTCCTTGTTTCACAAAAAATGCCATTGCCTTCTTTTCCAAATAAGGAGGATTCGTACCTGAATAATCCTTGGTTAATTTTGATTTACGATTAGGCGACGTTCTTATGATTAAAGCTTCAGGCAAATCTTTAGGTAAACTGTCCTTTAAATTTTTAAGCGTAATCACCTGATCTTTATTCTTTTTCGATTCTAATTTTACCGTAACCAACTGACTGATAAAATGAAACTTCTTTAGTTCCTGATTAACCGATTGATGCTTTTTGGTAATGTGTCCTAGACACTCGGTGTGCGTTCCATTTCCATGCGGATTAAACGCTACATTAAAAAAATTGACGGGCGCACCAGCTTTGACTGCTCCTATAAAGTCCCCACTTTGGTAAGGTGTCATTTTCACATCAGGCGCAAAAAAACATTTTACATTTCCGATAGGAATAGAAATATCTATCGGTTCGTGAAGGTCGGCAGAATAGGATTTATCTTTATGTGAAATTTGTATTTTCATTGTTGTAAAATCTTATTGCAGTTTTTTCAATTGTTCCCGAACGTCTTCTAAAACGATATTTTCCATCTCTGTTTTGGAAACAATATCTAAAAGTAACTCATCTTGCGCTTACTGATGCGTATTATCACAAAAAACATTCCCCACACAGAAATAACAAAACCGGAGGGAGTCCTCCGGTTTTAAATGTAAGTTCTACAATTAAGTAAATTGATTATAACAGCATCAATTATGCACTTAAAATTTGCGTAATTTCACTGCTTGATAAGTGATATTGACGCGGACAGTTACGCCATGTTTGTAGCATACGTTGATACTTATCTTGCATCGGTACTTGGCTGTTGAACTGATGTTCAGACTTATCAAACTGAGGGTATAAGCCTTCTTCTTCTGTTAAGAAACGCACGTAGTGCACTTGTTGTGATTCAGTAGCTGCATCAAATCCAAGAAATTGAAGGCGACGAGGTTCTACTTGTGATTGACTCGCATCATCTAACATTTTGTACGACTCTTGTAATGCGTGGTGCATTTCCATGTAATCGATAATGTTACGACATGCTTCTTCCGGAAGGCAGCCAAAATCTTTATCTAACTCACGCATCTGTAAGCCGTATCCGCGTTCTACAATAGTTTGTAAACGACGATATTTTGCTTCATTTTCAGGTGTTAGTTGAGACATTAGGTAATACTGGTTTGAAAGAATTAAACGTTGAGCGTTTGTCATATCCATGGAGGTAGGCCTTAAAAATTCTCTTATAATCTGGCAATGAGATTAGCAGGTTATGTTTAAAAAAACTTGATCTGACGACAAGTTGCAGTCGTGTTTTTGTTAATAAAAATTAAC
>JAVCKV010468454.1:0-11980 GCA_032274145.1 Herpochondria borealis | reverse complement strand
CGACAAGTATCTTGTAGATTCCGTGATTGAGACAACCAAGTAGAATCCCCACTTCTGCATTCGCTGACATCGCAGTTATTTTTTCCTTTGGAATCATGACGACACTTTAGCAGCCAAACACACGCCAATTCTTAGCTGAAGGTTGTTTTTCAGTCATTGCGAATTTCGGAGTTTTTGCAGTGCTCGAGTGCGGGAGCTGATTATATAATCTCGAAGCATGCTCGATGGCCCAGTTCCAAAAATTTCGAGGTAGGTCAGCGGCGATGATCATTGCCCGAGCTGGTTCTTTCAAGGACATTTTTAGCCTTTCTGAAACTGGATTATGTTCCGGTGTATATCCAGACGTAAAAGTGAACGAAATGTCTGGGAACAAGTTTTTCAAAGTAAGGTACTCTTTTGCTTGGTCAATGTGGATCCTTTGGGGCTGATCTTTTCCAGAAATACGTTTGAAATCAAGAAGGAAAATGTGGATGTATTCTTTAACTGATTCCGTTGGTGTTGTCAGGACCCATATATACCTTGAGAAAGCATCTGTGAACGTGATGAAATATCTCTTTCCGTGATTGTACGAAGAAACAAATGGACCGGCAACATCAGAGTAGATAATTTCTCCGATTATTCTTGCCTCCTCCATGTGACTGTGAAATGGTAATTTGTGAGCCTTCCCCAATTCACATGCCTCAAATTTTTCATTCTACTGGATTGACCAATTCGGCACGTCAAGCACATGGTCTTTGAGAGTAGCAAGGCGTCTGAAATTTTTATGTCCTGCACGCGCATTAAATAGATCAAGTGTCAAGCAAAGAGCTAGTTTCTCGGTGTGCTCAAGCCACTTCTTCGGTACATGGTACAGTTGTGTATGGGGATTCTTGAAAATCACAGCAAGTCTGAGGCCATCTTTAGACAATAAACAATGATCACCAGAAAATAGAACGTCGATGCCATTCCCTGTCAATTGTGATACAGAAAGTAGGTACATTATATTCGGAGTCAAAAAGACTTCTTCAAGCACGAAGTCAACTTTTGGTGTTTTCAGTGTGAATTTTCCAATACCGGTGACTGGATTGGTCGTTCCATCGGCTGTACCAACGGAGTGATTATTTCCCATATTGGATACTTCTTTGACCAGTGATGTACTTCCAAATGTATGTGATGATGCTCCGCTATCCACAATCGTGTCGCGATCGTCATGCATAGATGATTGGAGAATAAGCGAATGTTTCTGTTTTGACATATTTTCCGTAAGGAATTTGTTCGATGCCACCCACACATGCGATCGTCACTTTCATGCGATCGTCACTTTCTCGTCACTATTTTCCTTTTTCTTTCCCTTCGATTTATCCTTCAAGACAAGACCAAGTTTCTCTTTGAAAGATTTCGGGAGTTGATTGTTCGGATTTTCAGAATTTAGATAGCAGTCCTTGATTTCATGCCCGAATCGTTTACAGAGCTCGCATTGTTTGCGATTCAACGAATCTGAAGATAAAGCAGCAAAACACTGTTTTAGTTTCTCTCCGCAATGGTGGTGACGATTCTCAGAATATTTTTCAGAACCTCGCGTCGTCATTTGACGAGATGCTTCTTCATCAATCAGCGTAGTTGAGACGAACTCAAACGTAAGGTCCTCCACATCACGTGATCTCAAAGCTGAAGCTGTAGAACTGAATTCAGAGTTTTTGTCGATGCTTGACAGTAGCAATACAACTTTGTGAGACTCCGGAAGAGCAACAGCAGACCCCATTTTATCCAACTGGGCTATCATAGATGCAATACGATCGCAGTGACTGACCATGGATCCTCCCTCAAATCGTGATTGATAGAGTGAAGTCATCAACGTGATACGTGAAGCAGCGCGTGTGGAAGCATAGCGAGCATCAAGTATCTGCAACATTTGTGCGGGCGTCCCAACTACAGCTTCAAGAACGCGGAACGGAACGTTTCCAAGTGACGATGTGATTATTTGAGTAGCCTTTGCCCTCTTTCTGGCCAAGTTTTCAGCAATGCGTGCTGTTTGATCATACACAGGTGAGTCAAGATCGGTTGGTCCGGATGCCGCTTCGAATTTCTCGACGCTTAGAGCAGCATCGTTGCAGACCTTCCAGAGATTTTTGCCGTTGAGTTTCGTCACAAGACGAGATCGATAGAGTCCGTATTCCTCCTTCCAAGTGGCCTTGAACGTGAATCCCGCACGCCCAACATCAGAGCCAGAAGAAGATGAATCATCAGACATCGTCTTTGTCAGGATCAGAGTACCAAGGTTGACTGTTGCGATGTTCAGTGTTAGCGCATTGGGCTCATAACCTTTGAATGCGTGAGAACTGGGCGTTTGCTCTGCCCAGTGATTTTGGAGCTCGAGCATTCTTCCCAGCTGCTTTTATATTGCGAAAATCAATACTCTGTAATGCACAGCACTATATGTGCGAGAGTAAAGTAAATTATTTCCAAATACATCCTCTTGTGCAACCGTGAGTAATGGTAGTAATGAACTACAATAATTATCAAATGCCAATACCTGCTGGAAGCATACTTTCCAATCATGTGCATTAACACGTCCTTATTCATGTTCCCGTTGGGTCAAAATATGTCATGCTGTCCTGTACAGGACAATTGGTGGACGCGCCGCGACACAGTCCCGTGGGTAATGAATACGTCCCAACTCATTGTCCTGGCATAACATGTCCCAGCGGGTTAGAATGGGACACATACGACCTCTATGCGCCGCGTCGCCGGCCCGCGCGTGCAGCGGAAGAGCGCCGGGTGTCGGGACAGCGTCTCGCCGCAGTTGGAGTCGTCCCTGTCATCCCGAATGGGTCAATTGGATGTCTGCACAGTCCTGTATAGGTCGAAAATGGGCTAAGCCACAACGCCTTCACTCCCCTGTGCTGTAAGATTCTTTTAAGGCATCGTGCTTTTTATCCTTCATGTCCCGAATGGGTCGCCTGTGCAGGACGATATTGGAGAACACCCCGCAACACAAAGAGATCGTATAGTTCGTGGTGAACAACCAGGATAATACGCGCTAGGTGTAGATATTGACAGTCTGTCAGGAAACTAGAAACGAAATTCAGCATTCAGAGCTGATGCACTCAAGTTTTCCACGGATGCTGATTCCCGATTTCCGATGAGCGAGATATCGAGCTTACGTGCATCTAGGCCAAAGCACGGTACTCAGAAAGTCCATTCTTTAAGTGGGAATCAACAGAATGCGCCGCACCGGACGTCTTCTTCCCGTATGGCCGCGGAATCCAGGTCGGTGACGTCTTCAACGCCAAGAAAATCGCCAAGATGGAACAGTTGTGTAAGCGCAAGAGCACCATGAGCGAGCGCAAACTCATGTTCACCTAGCTTGTGCGGGTCGGTTCCAACCTCGAGCCCCTCACAGGCACGGGCGCCACCATGCTCAAGGGCATGACCAACACGCGTGGTCTGCAGGCACCCAGCGGCGGTGACGGCGGGCACAGCCGGTCGCGACCGAACGTCACGCATTTCTTCTACCGTCTCATGCACGCGCTGCAGTAGACGAGACTTTGTGGTTCGCAACGAGTAGGGCGCGTAGCGGATAATACTTTTACGACGGGGAGCTATGGCTCATGATGTGGACGAACAAAAAAAAGTTGGTGTTCTTTCTTTTTCTTCTGATGGTTCTCTTCTTCCGAGGGTTCGATGATTTTCTGTCTTAAAAAGAAAACAGAGAACAATATATCGCTGCCGGGAGGCTATGCACCAAACAGCCGTGTGTCCATCATCTTCACACCTTCACACTGTCCCGATCACCTTTTCTTTTCCCGCTCCACCACAAGCGACATCATCACCGCCCGGCCGGCTCCTCGACGCGAGCCTTTTTGACATCGTCAGCGGGCTTGTCATCCTGTTTGAGCACGTCCCGCTTACGCTTCGGCGCCACAGTCACAACCGTCACCTCCTCGTCCTTCTTCCCGGTCTGCAAAGCCTCTGCAACAGTCTGCTCAACCTCCTTCAGCTCCGTCCGCATATCCTCGAGCGTGGCATCGTCGCGCTCGCCGGCCGCAAGCCCCGCGTAAACTTCAACGGCCTTACGGAGCGCGCGCGCAGCCTCGGGCTTGTCCTCGATACGCAGCGCGAGGTAGCGCTTGTGCAGACAGGCCGACTTGTCGCGTCCGCCCTCGTAAAGCTCGCTCGCCTTTTCAAACTCGGCCGCAGCCTGCTTGCCTTCGTCGGAGGCTAACATCAGATCGCCGAGGACCGTGCGACACAGCGCCATGCGCTGCGTCTTGTTCTCGCGCTCGAAGACCAGGCGCGCTGATTCGATGTTTTGCCACGCGACCTCGGCGTCTTCGTCCTCGTCTTTCGTGTCGTCGAGATCTTCCTCGTCGTCATCGTCGTCGCCGCCATCACCGTCGGTGGCGGGCTTTTTGTCGTCAGCTTTGGCCTGTGCCTCGACTTTGTCGTCTCCATCCTTTTTGTCATCCTCGTCCTTTTCGTCACCCTCGTCCTTTTTGTCACCCTCGTCCTCCTTGTCACCCTCGTCCTTCTTGTCCTCGTCGTCCTTCTTGTCCTCATCGTCCTTCTTGGCTTCGTCGTCCTTCTTCTCAGGATCGTCCTTCTTTTCGCCGTTGTCCTTTTCCCCGTCCTGAGCGTCCGCGCCGAGGTCAGCCGAGGTAAGGCCTGCGACAGCCGCCTTTACGACCTTGTTGACGAGCTTAGAACTCGAGCTCCCAGACTCCTCAATGAGCCTGACGAGCGTACGTCCATACATGAGGGCAATCTCGGCAAATGCAAGAGTGTTGTGCTTTGCCTCTGGAACGGCCTCGAGGGCGTTTGTGAAGAGGGCATTCGCAGCCTCAATTTTGGCGACGTCGGTCGCGGCGTTCAGGGCGGCGTGGTCGCCCTTGCGGAACAGGTCCGAGACCGAGACGCCCCCGTTCAGCGGCGATGGCGCGCGACAGCTCCGACTCGGGGGCCATTGGGAGGTCTGCGGTTGCGCCTGGGACGGCCAAGGGTTTGTCTGGCTCCGCGTCGGCGTCGGTTTTTGCGTCGGCGTCTGATTTTGCGTCAGCGTCAGTGGCGGGGGTTTCGGCGGTCGGGGCGTCCTTGGGCGGGGCGTCCGTGGCACCCCGTGGGGATGAAGAGAGGAGAGAGAAAAGGGAAAGTTTGGAGCTCGGGGCTGGGAGGTGAACGGGTAGAGGGCGGGAGGGAAGGGCGGTGCGGGTGGGCGCAATGTCCGGACCGATGAGTGTGCAATGGCAAGAGTCGGGCGGTAGGTGCGGTTGCGGTTCGGCGGAGGATTTTTGGCGGTACGGCTACTCGAGTGGGCGATTGATTCGTTCTCCAACGGGGTGGCTTGGTACGCAAAACAAAAGGAAAACCGACTTAGACTTCCCGCGTTTTTTGTTCTCGTGTCGCCGAGTAGGATGTAGATTACAGTACCCGTTTCTGGGAGGCTTACTCCAGGATCACCAGGATCACTTGGATCGCGGAGCGGACTACAGTACAACAAATGTTTTACATTTACGGTGTATGAAACAATAAACACAGCTTGTACCGTATACTTTATATTGTACAGCAAACCCGTGCCGTTCTCTTATCATCTCAGATCATCTCATCTCGTCTCATTTTGTGCGCCATCCGGGGCTGGCAGTCAATTCGATAAAAATGCAACCCCATGTCGTCTTCATACATTCTTGTTTCCCATCCAAATCTCCCACATACTTCTCTTCACTTCTTTTACAAACAATGCGTTCTGGTTTTCTGGACCACGAACTGATCAGGATCTGGTCCAAATTGGAGGTTTTTTTTGTGGTCTGTGACGTGTTCGAGTTTCCAAATTCTGTCATGCTCTGTTGCTGTTCGCTGAGGAGTAGAAGGACTCTCACTTTTTCAGTCCTACTAGGCGTGAAAGTCACGAGGGAGGCCGATGTATTCTGAACCCTTTCCCTGTTGGTTCCATCTTGCGGCACCGTCTTTGTCTGCGCGTTATCGTTTAGAGGTGTATCAAAAGCCTAAACTGAGGCGAAAGAGACACATGAGTGCTTTACGTTAGCCCCAATGTGCCGGTCGGCCTCAACATACGTGACGGTGCGCTTAAGTTTTTGCATTGTCTCCATAGTAACGATTTTTCCATTGAAATTCTGAGCCTTGTAACGCACACCGTATATTCTCCTGCATTCAGAGGCATGTGCAAAAATAATTGCGCGGGTGGTCACTGTCGCACTGATAGTCTTGAACTCGTCAGGGGTGGTGGGCACGGCTTGGATGTGAGATGAGGCAGAATTGAACCGAAGAGGAAAAGCGCGAATATTCCGTTACGTAATACCCACGCAATCTATTACGCTCAATCTGACTCAGTCAGAGCTTCATCCAAGGAAAGGCTGTCTTCAACTGTCTTTCCCCCAAAGTTGTTCTTGTATTTTCTGATAATCTATTGCAGATTAGGAAACAGCTACTGTGTCTTCCACCCCATTGGGGTTCCGAGCCAT
Organism: Herpochondria borealis; assembly: GCA_032274145.1. Taxonomy (NCBI): domain Eukaryota; phylum Rhodophyta; class Florideophyceae; order Ceramiales; family Ceramiaceae; genus Herpochondria; species Herpochondria borealis. The sequence goes on along the minus strand of JAVCKV010468454.1, from coordinate 5,525 downwards.
TCCACAGCCAATCATGGATTTACTCGAGTACAAAAATCCCTCCCTGTCCCTCATAGAATTAACCACGGGACCAAAATCAGATGCCAGCTGAAGGAAAAGCCGTTTCCCAGGATTACGTAACTCATCAGATCCCTTTTTCAAATCTACCGAGGCAACTTGTTCTATCATGGACATTCTCATATCATTCCAAATTACCCTACATCCAACCTTGATCCTCTCAATCAAAAAAAATCTGCCGGCTGAAATAGGTAAGTAGAATTCTCTGGAAATATATCAGCTCAGTTTTCGACCGTTTCAATGCTTCCTTCACCTTGTGCGTCAGTGTGTGTCCGGTGGAGTTGTCTAAAAACAGAACGCCCTTATTACTATTTATTAGTGGCTGAAGGACTCGTTTCTTTGAAAGCCACTTCAAATAAACCCTTCTTTCTTTCTATCCTTTCGGTCTTGATCTCTATTAGACGACAGACACGTCATCGGGAACTACATAGATTAGGCACGATGAAATGAAAGTATAGAATATGCCAAAAGAAATACCGATGTAGGCATTGGATGCTCCACCCAGAAAAAGTCATGTTTATCTCATAGTTTCCGCTCACGAGATCTTTGAACTTGAAGTTACTGTCCTTTTTAATAGCCAAATTCCTCAAATAATTTTTGTATCAAAGATGGGTCTCGTCGGCATTAAAAAATCATACTAAATCGTACTCTCATCGTCAAAATATTACATCAAAAATCGAAGTGGCATGCAAATTTTCTCTTCATGAGTTCTATTTTAGCTGAAATGGTTGAAAGAGTTCCAGTTTGAATGTGACAAACGACGCCTTTCGCCTGCATGAACCTTTGAACCCAAAGAGATGATAGCATTTATTTCATGAGCTTAACAATTGAAGGATCTATCTGGGTGCTACTGTACCGCTCAGACTGAGAAGAGGTCATCAGCTTCAGAGCCAAAATAACGAACATTTGCATATTGAACCTGACACCGGTCGTACGAATAAGTCCATTATAAGGAATTAGATCGTTGTACAGAGCTGTGGCCCAATATGTGAGTTTGCGACCTCTTCTATATCCAGCTTTTTTGAAGCGCACTTACGAAATTATCGGTGGCAGAGCATGCGTAGATAGAGATACATCTATGTACCTTTTACTTATAGGAAGCCAACGTTTCGTGCCTCGATTTCCAGTATCTGGTTTGATGAGCTAGATTGGCGTTCTGTTTCCTTCTAAATAACTCCGGATATTGAATGATAGATCTGCTTGCTATTTTTGTATTTTAGCCCTCCTCCTCCTTCTTGCACAAGGCATTTTGCTGTTTTATACCTCTGGGATTTTATGAACATTCCGTACCGAAATTGATAGATTTTGAAACACTGTGTTGGGTGTAAGTCCAAGTGGAACTGCAGTTGCTGGAAATGAGTCCTGCGCGGATTTGTGAGAATCTTTATTATCACTTTCTGGCTGCTCTGCATCTGATTGGATTTCATGTGCCCAACATTGCCCAACGTTTTGCAGCTGCGGCATTGGCCCTGTGTAAGGCACACAGAATGGAGGATTGGTTGAGGTTGTTGGGAATGATCAGGGAAGTTTGTGGGTAAAACACGTTTATGAGAACAACAAACCATAGATGTGATGAAAGAGACCAAAGACCTCGTCAATTATTATCTCTCTGCGCGGCAAATATGTGTCGTACGAAAGAATATAACGTGGCAGTCCATCTGTCGTTTGAAATTTGAAATTTGAGGTTGAGAAGGAGTGATTAATGTTCTTCCACTTGAAGCCGTACGGTCAGCTCCAGGAACCATACGTTGTGAAATCGATAATTACAGTACTGTACAAAAATTCGTGTGATTCATTTGAAAGGTTTCAACTTCAAAAATTCAAATCGGGGATGGGATCGACATGAAACACAGATACAGTACATGATGTGTAGTGAAAACTCTGGTAGAAGAAGCGCAGGAGTGTTGAAAACAACAGCCAAAAAGCAGGAAAGTCGCCATTCCGCACCTAGGTGTAGACGGGGAATCCGAAGACTCATTTTCTGGAAGCTCAAGTAAGCAGCAAAGCAGCGTGTAAACGCGTCCCAGAATGGTAGCCGTTCAGGCTGTGAAAACACGGTTGAATCGACGGGGAAAAAAGAGCACAGAGAGTGAGGTGACGGACAAAAGCAGGGTTTCTGCAGAACACCGGCGATGGGGGTTGGACGAAGGGAAGTCTTGATAAGCTATTAGTCGAAAAGTAGACAGCAGGAAAGGTGCAGAACCCCACTAGTTTCTGAAGTTGAAACGTTTATTGTTCCTAACCATGAACTGTCTAACAGAAACGCAGACGCTAGCTAGACCGCCTGTTAAATAACAGCCCGTATGGCAACTATCTGCTACGCGCCACCGTATGGTACTGGGATATGTTACACCTTTCACGAAGTGTGACATCTTAGAAGCGAATGTCTTCATCCCTCTAGAACCTTTCGAGGGAGAATAGATAAGGAAAAGTCATTCTACTTAAGTTTTGAAAATAACTGGCTTCAACTGAAGCCAGGTTGACGTCTCTAACTAATTTATATCTGCAGATATCCGTAATGTAATAATAATAATAACCGTTTTTGGACGGATACATCGGCGTCTCTCGCTGAAGAGACGACTGATAAAAAATAAAAAGGACAGAAAACTTGAGGCCTACTCTCCGCCTGTAGACTTCCGTACACCTGCGGAGTTTCAATCCGATATTGAAGCCTCGGGCTTTCAATAGATACAAGTACGTGCAGAATCCCACCGTCTCGAACGTACGAGTGCTACCTATCAGACCTGATATGTTTACTGTTTCCCTTTAATTACAACGTAGATGCCTGTATAGGAAGTACTGTTTACTAACCTTCTCGATATCTTTGCAATTTTGATACAGGAGCAGGTCTTCGTACAATTCGCAAGGATATATTTTCACAAGTTTTAGATAATCTCCATATAAAACAAGCCGTTGCGAACCATGCGCCAGCCAGCAAGCATCAGATTGATGTCTTAGGTTTAAAATTCTTATACTTAGAAGTAACTGGTTATAGAACCCGCCAACCGTTCGTAGTAGTAGTAGTAACGAGTTATCTACTGAAGTTCTTCTAGGAATAGCGTTTATAGATCGTCACGTAGAGAAAATCTGGGTACTAAGGTGTCTCATCGTTCTTCTTGAGAGCACTACATTGCCGGTACAACTGCGTCCATCTCGCACACTAAACCGTGATTCGAATGAACGTATATTAGTACCAAAGGCCGAATCAGAACCACGATACTTACGCATTGCTAAATAGAGGAGCCTACCCGCTCTATCTGAGACCTTTTAAAAGGTTACCGTAAATGCGTCTGGTGCTTTCCTCCTGGAAAGTACTGATAAATTTTACGGTACGTACAACTGTAGCATTGCCAACTGCATAGCCGCTTCTAAAGAAACTAAATGGATTTATATGAAGATTGCTAACTTATCACCTCACGAGGTGATACTCAATAATAATAATAAAGATCATGAGCACAGCAAAAGATGCACCTATGATCGAGTTTGAGATTTCTAATATTTCTGATGTTTCTACAGGCGACGTAAACATAAACTTAGTTAGAAAATCTACACACGGGTCAATGTGATTTTATTAAAAATAATAAAATAATTCTACTGAGTTCTTCCCAAACACAGTCAAACCCTGTCTCATGGCACACTGTACAGGAAGTCTACGAGACTTTACCTGCAGCAATATTGAAGGGGGCAATGAAAAGGAGTCAACGTCTTTAATGGACGGAAAAGCTAATACTACTTCTAATATTAATATTAGTATATATATTTCAGGTCAAATATTGGAGATAACCTCCAATTCCACACCCAAAGAAATGAAAAATCTCTGTTTGACTTTAAAAAAAAACAGAGACCCTCTTCCTATAATCCTTTATCCAGGGAAGCACTAGAGAAAAATCCTTCAGTACTAGTTGCTGATGGGTAATCTTACACCGAGGGTCAACAGTTTACAGTAGGTAATGTTGACCTCAACCACTAAACTTCTGATGAAGAGAAGCAGGTTAAAACTATGCTAAAGACTTTTGCCTCCATGTGGTCAGGAGACTGAGGCACAGTCACGTCAGAAAATCACAGGATCTATATCTATTTTGATGTCAGGCCTTTTCATATTCAGCCCAATAGGGTTGGTTTTATGGATGCGAGATACAACGCTACGAAGTTCAACTAAAAATGACATTAGGTGCCATTGAACCTTCTATGGGCAAGTAATAATCACCAGTACTACGAGTTCCTAAACAAAATGGTACGAAACGCTTCTGCGTTGACTACCGCCGCTTAAATAAAAATAACTGTAAAAGACGTTTACCACTCCCTGAAATCTACAAGTGCCTTGAATCTCTAGGAGAGGCCGTCTACTTTTCTACATTAGAAGCTAATTGCGGCTTCTGACAGATTGTCCACCGACAGGAGGACGGACCCAGAACTTCCTTCGTCTGCAACGAAGGTTGTTTTGAATATAAAAAAATTCCTTTGGATTTTGCAACGCCCCAGCGAAATTCTAACAAACAATGGAAATTTTTCTTAATAATTTTAGATAGAAGCATTTTCTAGTCTACCTAGACTATGTTACAAAATTCTATTAAAAAACTTTGAAGAGCACCTGGGACGGGTAGAGACAATTTTACACTGTCTCAAGAACGCAGGGTTCTCTTTAAAAGTAAAAACATTTGAACAATTTAAAAGTAAAGTAGAGATTCTAGGCCACGTAGTTATGCCAGGAAAGCTGACAGTAGCTCAAAAAACATTTGAGGCTGTAAGGCGTTGTAAAATAACTCAGACTCAGACACACATTTAATTCTTCCTTGGACTGTGTAATGTGCATAGAATGTTTGTACCTAACTTTTCCCACACTTAATATCCGCCTCGTGCGTTGCCAAAGAAATAACACCCTGTACAGTTTCTCTTTTTTAACCAGGAGCAAATAAATGTCTTTAAGACGCTAAATGAGGCACTAATATCACCTCCGATATTATCATTGCCTCGTTCTGTTTTACCATACAGTATAGACACCAATGATTGGGGCTACCAGATAAGTGTCGTCCTACTGCAAACACACGAGGATAGAACACGACGCCCTATCGGCTACTGGAGCCGTTCTATAAAGTTCGCAGAGAAATACTACTATGTAACGGAACGTGTGTGTCCGGCCGTCGTCTGAGCGTCCCATATACTCCTCCCCTATTTTGAAGGATCACTCTTACATATCTACCCTGCCCACCAGGCCCGAAAAGGGCTACTTGGTGTTACCGACGTATCTGGCCGTCTCGCCAGATGCCGTCTACGTTTTTCAGACTTTAATTTTACTATTGATTTTAAAAAAGGGATTGAAACAGCATTTAGCTGATGCCCTGTTCGGACTGACATGCATAATGCACCATCCCCGCAAATCGGCAACGTTGCGAACTTTTTGGGTTTTATGATTTCGGTCGGAATTTGGAGGGTACCTCCGACTAAGACAAGAGGAGAGATTATCAACC
>JAVCKV010468343.1:0-11981 GCA_032274145.1 Herpochondria borealis | reverse complement strand
CTCGTTCCGACTGCTGCACCCCAACTCAATGTGGCCCAAACCTTTCTCTTGCTTGAAACTTGACGCCAATGGTTACAAGACGACAACTTTGAAGTCAAGTTCAACGCCTGTCAAGGAATCGTAGAAGCATTCCTTGCTTCTGTTCAAGAATGGCCAGCAAGAACGAACGAGGAAAGGATCAATGAGGCAACTCAAGATGCAATCTCACAGAACCCTCCCTCCTTGGTGAACAAGCAATGATGCCTGTGAAACGCGGGGAAGCGCAACCAACCAACCACCACTCACGAACCGCTGCACTTACAAATAGTAGCCCATACCGGTAGCTAGTACTACCCAGCAGCACATGTTAGTATATCTTGATTGAAAGCACACTATCTTGGTGTTCTTGCAAAGGTCACCCCTTAACGACGTTGTTGAGTCCTGAGGGTGTTCAGTCTTCCTCCCAAGAGTCTTTCGTCCGTGGGTGCTTTCATCAAGGCTGCACCCGTCGTTCAAGGGCTTCGCAGACAAGACGGGCATATGAAATTTGGTCTGACCGTTTGTCAGGCTATTCCATCCAAATCCATAGCTTACTACGCCCAACTCAGCTTTCTACTTTGTTATGATTGTATGTTATATTATCAATAAAATTGTGCAACCACCCACCAGCCTCTCTAATCAATCAAATCCCATTATGTCCCATTTTCGAATCTATTCACGACACTTCCAATCGCGCAATTTTCGCAGGATGCACGTACGAATACACGTCGCCGTCGTCGTTCTTCGTATCGAGTACTACTAGTTGCACATCGATACGACCACTGGCATGAACACGCTTGACACTTGCCTTTTGAGCTGGCTTTTCCTTCTTGGGTGTATAGGACACAAAGGCGTGTTCTTCCAGTGGTACATGATGGGACACGAGTCGAGTTGCCACATTTTCTTCATAATCTCCATCGTCGTACATGACGTCGATCCAATAGTCGTCCGTCACGAAATCGACAATGCCTTGATAAAACAGAGGTTTGGTCTCGCTACTTGTTGCTGCTTCATTGTAATGGACCGAAACAATGTCGCCCTTTTGGAACCGAGGTGGTGGTGGCAACCTCCTGAGAGAATCATCCCTGGGTACAACAGCAACAACAGCGCTGCTAGTGACATCCATCGAGGGCAGAGGAGGTAGACTTGACTTGATTTCAAGTCGTGAGGATGATGACTTTATCAACGACGCCAGGCTACTACTCGACGACGACGATACCTTACTTCTCTGTGATCCCAACAACAAAATCTCATCTTTTAATCCCTGCAACCGTTGCAACCACGTCTTGTACAGGACTTGATGCGGATTCGCAGTCGCATCAAATCGAGTGTAGGCCAGCAATCGATTCATTTTGGCAACGAGGCGTTCCACAATGGGAACCCTAATCTTGCGCAATTCGGCAAGTGCAAAGGCTCGTGGGTTCGTTTGATAAATCCAGTCACCAGTCGTCCAATCTTGCAGCAAAATGCGGGAACGCGATGACAACAACAAGTTGTCAATGCAAACGTCATCCAAAGCTACCGGCATGCGACTGCAGTGAGCAATACTCTCTTCAAACTCCACATTGCCAGGATGATACTTCAACCAATCATTGTAGGCTCCTAGATAGGTGGCATCGAACCGAGTGCCCACGAGAACATCAAAGCGAGTCGGGAGGGTAGTGGTTGTTGTTGGTGTTGCATATTGTGACAACTCATTGGTAAAGGGTGGTCGCAAGAATCGACCAGAGGAGATTTGACGTCCCCATGGAGTCTGTGCGACATGGTTCATGCTGGCATAAAGAACAAGTGCAGGCAGACCATGCGTCAAGAGCGTTCGTCGCAGAGGCGCCTTGGCTGGACCAATGGATCGTTGCACAACGCAGATGATCCCAAGAATCATGCCATACAAGCCCAGTACTGCAGCGTTGATTCCATAGACGAAGCGCTTGACTTTTACCATGGTCTCTTCCAAATAATCCTTCCAAGGAAAGTCTGCTTCCTTATTTACGTCTCCCTGCAACCACTGTGGCAATACCTTGCTGGCAATCTTCTTCTTAAACTGCTTTGCTTCATACGACGTCATGCCCTGTTGTTGATTGGCAATGCGCATGATGGCCGACGAAATCAAGTCGTATCCGAAATTGCGCGAGGATGGTTTCCAAAAATGCAGAGCGCGTAGAACGGAAAATGGTTTGGCCATACTCACTTGAGCGTCCTTCAAATCTCGAAACGTGTGTCCCCACATGTTCCACTTGTGATGAAAGTACGTGCCACGCTGCAATTGACGAGTCTCGTCCGGAGGACCAATAAAGGACACAATGAACACGACCCGCGGAGGACCCTTCACGTGACCCGCACCTCGATGCCACATTTGTTGATTGAGCAGGGTGCCGTGACCAGCGTGCCAAATTTCGTCGTCTGGACTCGCGTCTGTCGCTTGAAATCCTTCGCGCTTACAGAGGTCATAGACCCAATTGGCACAATAGTGTGTTCCTGGACACAGAGTCGTGGCGCCCATGTCGGCCGTCGTGTCTTGCAGTGGAATGAATAGACTGTACGAATGAGAATAGGTGCGCGCAAACTTCAATCCATTGCCATCTGGTTTCACATCTGGATGCCACACTTGATCTTCGGCGCCTTCATACGCTGTAATGGCAGTAATTTCCGTCACGGCGGGATCCGTCGTGCCCAACAAATTTTGAAGAATCTTTTTCAGATACTCGTTGGTGCCAATTTGGTTCAGCGCTGTCGAAATCGTTTCATCATCCGTCGCATCCATGGCAAAGGACGCGCGGCGCTTGTTTTGCGACAGGGGAATCTTTTCGGCACGCGTGAGTCTGTTGTTTTTCTTCAATATATACTTTCTCAAGTCTACCATGGCGTGTGTGTTCAATATATTGGGAATAATGCTCGTTCCATGACGCATAATGTTTGATACTGCTTCTTTTGGAGTATGTGTGGACTCGTCCAAGAGCAATCCCTCGCCATGACGAGAGGATATATCTTGAATGGTGCAGTCGCGTTCATAATAGGTAAATTCCTTCATTAGTTGTCGATTGTCGAACGCACGCAGCGAGGCATCAAACATGCGAATGTAATAGTTGTGATAAATGTGCGATGTAAAGTAGACTGCTCCAGCTGTGGAGCAGAGCAGCAAGAGTGGTACGTCAATGAGGATCAGACGAACCAAAGAAAGATAACGACGAGGTTGTGGCTTTGAAGGAGCATGATCAGGACTATGATCAGGAGCAGAAGGAAGAACCGCTTGAGGCTTTCTCTTCAAGTGAGCTCTCAAGAGCGCAATGTCTCGTTGCTGTCGTTGCTGTCGTTCTTCCAACATGAGCAGCGAACGAGGACTCTGCGTTCCTGTTGGAGTAAGACTGCTTGATGATGATGATGACGAAGATTCACTCATTGCATTGCTTGTTCTCTTGTTACTAGTGGAGAGCAGAGGAAGCAAAGGAAGCTAAGCAATGAACACCAACAGGGCTGTTGTGCTCAAATCCGAAGCTGTTTCAAATTTTGCATCATTTTTGAGTCACGCGCGTGTCTCTAGTGCGCGGAGGACAGCCGTTGGATCGAAAGTTTTAGTTCTTTATAGATCATAGTCCAAGCAATGATGATCATGGCTCCGTTGCCTCACATTTTGCAGGTCAAGCAAGTGTTCAAAAAGAGTAGACTAATAAGTGCATCATACATAGACAACACACAAACAGCAAAGGTACGAGAAACTGTGAAATATCCAAAAGCTTGCAGCAGTACTACGTGCTTGAAGATGTTTTGTGGTCATCCACTTATAACCGCAGCCACTCATGAGCAGACGCAACACCAGCCACCAGCCACTAGCCACCAGCCACCAGCCACTCAGAGTCCGCAGTTGGGAACCGCTTGGTGCATCGTACTCATAATAGCAATGGGGTCACACTGTTTAGACGGCAAGGAGCGACGGCATCTATTCATTTTGGTCCTGGTAGGCCCTTCGCAATCTGCGGTAGCTAGTAGGTGCTGTTAGGAAAGGCGTCTCGATAAGTTCAGGCATCTGCCTTTTTCACGAAAGCCTAGACTAGAAAGAGCCTGATTGATTCCCGAAAAAGGTTTGTAGTTCTATACCTACTACACGTGTACTGTCTGTGACATAGTGCCTTTGTAGTCCTATCGTTGGCGGTTGCTTTACAGAGCTCCACGATCATTGTGACAAAACTACATGGTGGCTAGCCACGATTTCCATCAGTAGCACCATACATAGAAACAACTGCTGCATCACCCAAGTCTTTGATCAATTCAAGACCATTACCGCAAGACATTACTTCAACGCCTTCGATGCCTTCGATGTAATCGATTAAGTTTTTAAGGTCACCGTCAAAAGACACTTCATAACAGAACGCATAGGCTGTTGAGTTTTCTTTCTTAGCAATGTTGGCACCTAATTCAGCCATCCGCGCATCGACTTGGTCGTTGCGAGTTTGAAGCTGTGAGGCAACATCGAAACCTTTTTTCGTATCAGCTTGCTCAGCAAGGTTGATACGCATTATGTAGTTACTAATGGGGGAGCCATATAGAGCATAACCGGTAGAATCTGGTCCGCGATGCTTCAAAGCTTGAAGCATATCAGTCATTTCTTGTCCGATGTTTGCACCGCCCGCCTTCTTATGGATAAGGCCTGCAATACCACACATGGTCGCGTCTCCTAATATTTACTTTTAGAGTAGTTATAAAATTGGCTGGAAGGTTATTAGCCCTGCCAGCCGGGTTTTCTGAAGACTCGCTGTTTATGGCAAGCAATCAAGATAGGTTTCTGTGTCCCAGTTAGTCACAGTCTGATTGAAGCGTTCCCACTCGTCATTCTTATGCGCACTATAGACCGTATACATTTCACCTGGCATTGACGACTTAACCACTTCGTCATTTGCAAGTTCGATCATAGCGTCACCCAAAGACATAGGTAATTTTTTAACCAGCTTACCGGCTTCCATAGCGGCATAAATGTTACGCTCTTCTGGATCACCAGGGTCAAGGTCACTGTTGATACCATCATCAAAGGCTTTAAGAAGTGCGGCACCCATTAAGTATGGATTTACCATAGAGTCTACGGAACGATACTCAAAGCGGCCTGGAGCAGAAACTCGAAGCGCGCAAGTACGGTTCTGGTAACCCCAGTCAGCAAAAATAGGCGCCCAAAAGCCGGTATCCCATAAGCGACGGTACGAGTTAACCGTTGATGAACCGATGGACGTGAGGGCTGGTAGATGGGCGATAACGCCGCCAATGCATTGCAGGCCAATGGGACCTGGCTTAGAAGCATGAATCTCTGGTACTGGCATAAAAGTGTTATGGCCGCCTTCGCGATAGGTAAATGGTCCTGGCATGCCCGGCAGCGTATCACCACCAGCAATTTCTGGATGACAGACGTCTTCACCACCTGACCACAGAGACATGTTGTGATGACAGCCTGAAGCTGAAACACCCATAAATGGCTTACTCATAAAGCAAGCAATCAAACCGAATTCTCGTGCCACTTGTGCACAAATTTGGCGATAAGTGGTTAAACGGTCTGCATTTTGCAACACATCATCGTACTGGGTGTTAAGTTCTAACTGGCCAGGTGCATCTTCGTGATCGCCTTGAATAATATCCAAACCCATTTGCTCAGAGTATTCAATAACGCGCATGAATACAGGGCGTAATTCTTCGAACTGGTCGATGTGGTAACACGTTGGCTTAGTCACACCACCATTTGGCTGACCGTCTTCCCCCTTCTTCAACCACATCATTTCTGGCTCGGTACCACAGCGCATTTCTAGGCCATGCTTACCTTTGAATTCATCGTGAATGCGACGTAAGTTGCCACGACAGTCAGAAGTCAGAAATTGTCCTGGATTGACGCGTTCTTCTCGGTTACGGAACAAGGTACAAAAAACGCGTGCAACGCGTTTGTCCCATGGTAACTGCATAAATGTATCTGGGTCAGCAATACCCACCAGCTCAGAGGCTTCAGGGCCATAGCCAATATACTCACCATGGCGGTCAATGGCTAGATTCGCTGTTGAACCATATACGAGTTGGAAACCCTTGGCCGCGGTACGTTCCCAATGGCGTGCTGGGATGCCTTTACCCACAATGCGACCCGTCACCGAAATAAATTGGTAATAAACATAGGTAATGCCTAGTTCATCAATTTTAGCGCGGACTTGTTTAACCAGAGCATCTCGACCTGGAGCGTCAACATACTGTTGTAAATCTGTCATCGATGCCTCCATATTATTATTCTTGGGGCTTAGGACCTCTGATTACCAACCAAAGAAAGGTCTTGACTCTCGTCAACAAAAGCTTTCAAGAGTGAGCTCTCGTGCTCACTCAACACATACAGTAACTGATTGGTGGTTCGTTTCTTTTTGTCGCTCGTGATGCTTGCCATTTACTTATGGATGCAAGCGTGAAGAAGCCTACCGGTACTCGCCAACTTGGTGTTAGCATCACCGAGTCCCACTCGCGAACAGGTTAGTGTCCTTTGGTCGCTCGTGATGTGGAGGAATCCCGGAGCTCGCCTACGAATGCCTCGGAATTCTCTGTTAGTTGCTGACAAGTAGTGTGCTAGAGTGCCACTCTCTCCGTTATCTACTACTGTTCCAGTTGAGAGTGGAATAATCTCATAAAATAGTTGATATTGAAACTCTTCTGTCCATATTATCAACATCATCCATGGTCACGGATTACAAGCGTCGTCATAACAGTGTGGTTTACCCTACTTACCCTACGGGGTACGCGCATTACCTATTACGAATACCTCAATCCTGACGGAATCTTATCCCTCTGACAGTGTTTGTTTATGACCTTATAAGTACTAGTACTGTACGCCCAAGTTCCCCCTGTCGTCGTTCTTTCACGAATGCCAACCCCATCGCCAAGGGCATCTATCTGGGTGGTCCCAAGCGGATTGAACGAGTACCATTCATATCCTGGTAGTTTGGTACATCTTTTCCATCTCTCCTGGAGCAAAATCAATTGAAAGATGTCAAGGCTGTCATGACGGCCGTGGCTGGTTCCACCAGCAAGTACTCACATCAAGTTCTTCAAGTAGCATCCATGGTACTCGGCTCTCTACTAGAGGGCTGTCAAAATACTTCTCAATTTCTGGGACACCCCACTGGATACGTATAATCAATCCCGTTTAACGGGGTGTCCCTGGTACTCGTAAAAAAAGCGAACCCACGCCTTGCACTTTCAACTTGTTGCACCCATTCCAAGAGAAATGACACATGTTTTAGTCTCACAGGACTTTTATCTAGAGCGCAGCGGGACATCTTGGTTTTGCAAACCCAAGTTGGCGACAAAACGCTACCTATATAAGCCTGGACAAGTATCTGTCTTTCGTTAAGTTCACACGTATCTTATAGGTGAAGCCCGGCCCTTCGTCGTGTTTGTTTTGATAAAAAGCGGCCCAAGCCCGCAGTCTACATCCATGTCTCTCCAAAAGAACCGTTGGCGACAAGCCCCTCTCTGATTGGATCAGCGCAACAAAGATCCAGATCGGCAGATCTTTGTTGCAAGAGGGTGTTGCCAGCTGCCCATTGTTCACATCTTGCCACAACTCTGGCAAATCTCAAAGCCACAAAATCTTATCTTTCTTCGATAAGTTCAAGTCTACGATGTTGTTTCGTGCTGCATCCCTTTTCGCTCTGCTCACTAGGGTCTACTCCCTGCACACTCCTATCCCCGTCTCTAAGGTGAGCGTTAATGGAGGTAGCGTCAAAGAGTACGCCGGATCCAACGGATCATCGTCAACTTTCAAGCCAAAAGAAAATGGAATATCTAGTCCTCCCGTGGATCCTTCTACCGCGACCAAGGTAAACGCGTGGACCGAGTGGGGTACACTTCTTGAGATTGTCGTTGGAAACGCCGACAATGCATGCTTTCCGCCAAAGTCTGCCTCCTTCATGCCCTCGATGAACGCAGAAGGTGGATCTTCAGTCCTCCTTTCGGACGGCAAGACGATCGTCGAAACTGAGGGTTCCGGTGAGATCATGAGGAAGGAACTGGGCGAAGACGGCTGGCCGGAGGGGAGAAAGAGTCAGGCTACCATTGATGCTGCGAACTGGCAGCTCGACAACCTCGCCCGCGTGCTTGGGGAACGCGGCATCAAGGTTCGGCGTCCCAACGAATTCACTCCGGTGGATTGGTCGGGTCCGTTGAAGACGCCTTTTTTCGAGACTCAGAATCAGTACTGTGCCACCTGCCCTCGTGATGTCGTTGCTACCATTGGCAATACGATTTTGGAGAGCGCCAACAGCAGAAGAGACCGGTACTTTGAAGTCAACCAGTACAGAGAGATGATTCGAGACTACTGGAGAGCCGACAAAGACATGCTCTGGAAGGCTGCGCCGAAACCCAGCCTACCCGACCATAGCTTTGACGCGAGCTGGTGGGATCTTTCGACAGAGGAACGCTACAAGAACATGCACGCCATGAAATTCTGCCTCACGGAGAACGAACCCATGTTTGACGCCGCTGATATGATGAAGTTCGGCAAGGACGTTTTTGTGCAGCTTTCCATGACCGCGAACAAAGCTGGCATTGAATGGCTCGCGAGGGAGCTCAAGCCTTTGGGCATGCGCGTCCACACGCTGCGATTCCCCTACGACCTTGCACCCAGCCACCTGGACTGTACGTTTGTTCCACTTCGCCCTGGGCTCATTCTTACAAATCCAGACCGGCCGATCGATCCAGATGACGCGGATGTCTTTCGCAAGGCGGGCTGGAGATTCATCGATGCTCCGGAGCCAAACAACCCAATCCGCCCTTGGGCTTCACAATCATCCCGCTGGTTGTCCATGAACGTGCTAAGTATCTCTCCCACGTGTGTCGTCGCGGAGGAACAAGAGACGAATCTCCACGCGCTCTTGGAGTCGGAAGGCTTTGAAGTGATCAAGGTTCCCTTTCGAGCAGTGTACGAGTTTGGAGGAGGGCTGCACTGTGCGACGTGGGATATCAACAGGAAAGATGCTTGCGATGATTTCTTCGAAGGTAATGCCGAGACGTCATTCTCGCTACACCCCTCGCTCAAGATTCGTGGAGGCGGGCAGTCGGGTAGCTACGACGGTCTCGAGTCTCGATCGGAAAGGAAGGAATGGACCGAAATCAAGGAAGAGTTTGACGGCGATCGCCTTGACATTGACGGGCATCCTGTAATGCAAAAATGGGAGGCCCCATACATGGGGTCGCTTGCCAAGGTCGCGACGAGGAATGGAGGCAAAGTTCTCGAGGTTGGCTTTGGACTTGGGCTCAGTGCGGACGCCATTCAGGCGAACGACTCGGTCACCGAGCATATCATCCTCGAGGCGAACGCAGACGTTTTCAAACGACTGGAAGAGTACGCCACCACCGCTCGCCGCCCCGTGACTCCCACGGGACCGGCCCTCTGGCAAGATTCCTTGAGCTCCATCCTCGACAATTCTTTGGATGGGGTGTTGTACGATACATACCCTCTGAACAAGGAAGAGCAGCACATCCACCAGTTTGAATTCTTGAAGGCGGTTAGGAAGAAGATGAAGAAGGGTGCTGTTCTCACGTACTGCAATTTAACATCGCTTGGTGTACTCAAGGGAAAGTATGCCGAGTGGAAAACGCTGTTTGAAGAAACTCAGATTCCGCATCTACTGGCTGCAGGCTGGACTCGCGAGGAGATCTCGTTCGAGACAGCCCCCACAAACCCAGATCCTGAGTGCGAATACTACCAGCATGACACTGGACTCGTGCCCATCCTTACCAAACTAGAATAGGAGAGACGAGTTTGTTTGGTTCTTCCCGTCCTCTCTCAATAAAGCTCTCCATTCGTTCGAGCTGTTGACGGTTGCATTCCACGACGCAACTTGAGGCTCTGGCGAGTCTCTCTTTTTACGAGGATGCGGGCTAAGCTAACACGACAATCCTCAACGACTGCATATGATTACAAGTTGTCGCGCATGCTAGTAGCCCACTTGCTAGCTACCATAGTAGGTGCCCAGATTGCTAAAACACGAAAGAGCAAAGAGATATAGATCTAAACGCTATGATCCTCTCTCACCGTCGCACAGTCGCCGAATCGCGAGCACCGTGTGCTGACTGTGTTTACTCGGTTTGCTGTCTTCAACAGCTGGGTCTTCTGTTGCTCTGATATGGGTAATTGCTCCTGGTACCATTGCTTCCAGGACTGAATCCGAATCATCGTCTAGAGTTCGTTTGTTGGTCAGTTCTCGCGATGTGTTGGCTTCTTCAAACTGCCATAGCAGTAGTTGAGAGACTTGGGTTGACACCCGTACTTGCTTCGGTTCTCGCTCTTGTTAGTGCTTGAAGTAGAACTCTGCTCTCCGAGAGACTACTTCCGTGATTCCTTATCCGCATCTATTTTGGAGCAAAGCTGATACTGTGCATCCATGGCGCGAAGTGTTTCCAGCGCACCCCCTTGAATGCTAATCGATGTAGTAGTGTGCGCATCCCCACTGTTGTTGTCGATTATGTCAAAGTCATTTGGATTTATGCGAATGTGAACAAATCTGGATGGATTCGGCACCACTTTGGCAGCGCATCTCGCAGCAGTATCGGCCACGACATCCTCACATTCTTGTCTGACACTGGGAACTTTTGTCCCGCATCCTATTTCCAGAACCACCAAGTTGAGATCCGTCTCCATCATGGACTGCTCCATGGATTCTTCCCATGCCTGATAGTCATTGGAACTCTTGCTCAATCCCATTTCCTTGTGAGCCGCCAGACCGTCGTCAAACATCAAGACTTTGGGGCGATACAAGAAGGGTGTTTTTAACAATTGTGATTCTTCTTCTTCAAGAGCGCCGCCGTATTTGTCAGAAGAAAAGACTTTGCTCAATGTTTCGGGTTGTAATTCCAAGTGGTCGTCCACAGGAAACCGGAAGGATGTTTCCAGTATCAATGGAGGTTTGTCTTTCAGAATAATTTCATCATCACCATGGCTCTCCACCTCCAACCAACTATCGATAGATCCATGCATTTCATGAATTCGATTCTTGGCAAATCCTTTCCGACGGAAATGGCCATCCACATTGCTGGTATACACATGATAGTCTCGTGATGATGCGCACCACCGTTTTAGGATATCATATCCTGCATGTGGTTCAGCATCTTGGTACGCATTGAAACACGAGCCCCAAAATCCATAAAAGAGTGATGGTCGCCGTAAAAGGCACGATATACGACAAAGGTCGCTGTAATCAACGTTCTGTTGCTCGTAGATGGGGTTCTTGGCCACGTCGTTGTACGTGGGGAGGCCCGAGTCTGCTGAAAAGCCTGCTCCAGTTGCAATGAGAAGATAATCACACTTGTAAATATGGTGCGCTGCTGCTTGTATGGATGATTGTAATCGTAATGAGGAGGAGGAGTCGTCGTTCTTGGAGGATGACATGGTGGAGGATGGGGTGGTGAAAAATGAGTTGTCAGAAGGAAAGGAAGGCACCGTGCACTGGACCGTGTTACTCGCACTGGACAGCTCGAGTGCAGTGTTGTGTACTGTCAAGTATCCCTACTGAGTGTTAATACCGTCGTCTTCTGTAAAGTAAGTTGAAAGTGCCAACCAGATATCTTTGACTCTGTTGCCATTGCTGTCTCTCTGTTCCCCCCACCCTGGCCGCATGCACGGAAGCTTCATCAGTTCAGCTCACACAAGACTTGTCTACACGATGAAGTTTCGATTGGCCACTTTGCTGGTGATATCAATGATAACTCCATCGACGTTATCGTTCACTGTGCCCAACGTCAGCTACTACTGCTCTCAGCAGCATTCAAGGAGACTTGCGACAAAGACGACAAGGAGCTACCATGATGCTGCTGCAAGAAAGGCATTTGGTAGTAGTAGTAGTAGTAGTGGTACTACACGACTTTTACCACTTTGTGCCTCCGACAAGAATGATACAGACGATGCTGCAGACGGCGACGACGCTGATGCCTACGATGCAAGTATTTCCGTATCCGAT
>JAVCKV010468232.1:0-11981 GCA_032274145.1 Herpochondria borealis | reverse complement strand
GGGAGGACATACACAAGGTTGTTGAAGACACTCCACTAACAACACTCAGACCATCACCGACGGAGGTAGCAGCTCAGCCACATAGGCGTCTCTACAAGTATGAAAGTGAAGTGGAGCAGAAAATAGTCGGCGTGATCACAAAATGTCTCATCGGAGATCAAGAAGAACGCTGGTTCTACTGTTTGTTTCGCTCGGGGCCATCACCTTACACCGTCTCTTCTGGTCGTCAGAACTTGATGGCAAGTCGCTGTTAAACAACTTGTTGAAATCTACACTGGGGGCATCTGAAAAGACGTCACTGCTTGCGGAATCCTCAACGCGGTCTGCTGCTACTGGAAACAACACAAAGGTAGCAACCACGACGACGACGCACGAGGCAGTGAAAGTTGTTACAGAGGAGAGAACAGAACTAGTTGGTATTGCAAGTACGAGCACAAAGGTAGCACCCACGAATGAGACAGCGAAAGTTATAGAGGAGAAAACAGAACCAGATGTTATTGCAACTGTCTCAGAAGCTAGCAAATCGAGCAACGAAACAACCCTCGAATCAACCAACGTCGGACCTCTATTGCAGAAGAATCAATCAACTCTGATTGTACCAACGAGAGAAGAAGAAAATGCGACTGAAGTCAACAACGGCAACAGAACGGCGTTTCCACAGCTTGGTAATCTGGTGGCCACACCTCCAAATGAGATTATCAGCACCTCCAACACCTCCACTATGGAGTACCCACATGTCTGTTTCTATGGAAGCACCAGATTCTACTTTCACAAGGGAACGACAAAAACCTTTGTCATGGGACTGTTGACGCTCTTGCGCGATGTTGCCCTTCGATCCTACAACGACGCCCTCATGGGAAAGGGCAAGGTCACTGTTTTGGTTCCAATCACATCGTTCCAACCGCACTTTGCAAATTTGCAGGAGATTATAGCGTTTCTGCAACCTGCCGTTTCCAAGTACGGCAATCTCAATGTAGAGTTGGTTGGTCGTGCTTATAAAAAGGCAGCAAGAATGTTCAAACAGACAACATGTTCCTGGGTGGTTTCCACCAAGCTCGATGCAGACGACTTTTTGTCACCAGGTTACTTGGATTGGATTGCTCAAAAAGTGATTCCCTCTCTTGAGAAAGACGGCAGCCGAGGAGCTGTCGTCGGTGCTCGTAACATTGGAAAACTTCAATATGCATACGGTCGATGTGAGGTACACACCGCTGGTTACCCTAACGGTGGGTATCATTTTCCTGGTGAAGCCATGGGGCAAACTCGCATCTTTCGCCGCGACGTTTTTGAGGCACTGGGAATGCCCTTGGAGGCACCAAGTCACACAACGGCGCTGGTCGTGACGAGACGGGCAGTGTATGAAAAGGTTCTGCGGGTACACGAGAATGTGACGGAAATACCCTGGTTCGTGTCGACCGACTACAAAATATTGAGAAACCACTCTCTACAAGAAGCCGTTGATTCCGAGATGGAGAAGGCTACGGGCATTCGTATGATTGAGACGAATCGTGCTGGATTCGGTGCTCCAGGTGTATGGCTAAAGACCCCGCTTTCCAGTCATGTGAACTACAATCATGTCATAACAGCCGAGACCTGTACTGACGAGCTGTGGTCCACCATCATCAACGAAGCCATGTTTTTGAATGGGATCAAGTCTCAATTCGAATATGTACACGACACCTTGAAGGTCCTGAACACGTCCCTTTATGATACATGCAAGAGCTCCAAGACATTCACCAGTTTCAAGATGAAGTGGTTTAATGGATCAACTTGCGAAGAGATGGAACGGAATTTGCAGGCAATCTTGCAGAACTCGAGTATCTCGAACTAACAAACCGATTGGGCGAACACCAACAGCAAGCAGTTCTCTGGGATTGCTGACACGTTATCGAATTGCACGGTTTCGTCGAAAATTGAGCAAACATTGATTAGGAAATTTCATCTTGTTGGATTCCTTATCAACATCCCAGCAGCTGATCGGTTGTTCTTTGCATGAAGGAATCACCTGATTCAACTTGGGATTCTGATGTGGTGAAGAAATGAGGGTTGCATATCATCTTGTGCAGGGGAAGTGCAATGGCTTTATTCCTACGATTTCTGCTGTTATCTCTCAAGACGACCACCGTAATTCTCAGGATCGACCATCGCAAAACCATGTACTACGGCGATTCGCTGCCTTCGAAGATGCAAGGAGGATTAGAAGCTTCGCGTTGACACACACGGACTTCGTCGTAGTATTTCCCCAATAGAAATCTTGCTCACTCACAAAGGGCAAGCCAGTCAGATAGTAGAGGGTGGCAGTGAATCCACTTCGGAAGTACTTGACATGGTTCCTTCCAGAAAGTCAAGAAGGCGATGCAGAGTCGCGATGAAATGGTGCGCTTTGCAAA
Organism: Herpochondria borealis; assembly: GCA_032274145.1. Classification (NCBI taxonomy): domain Eukaryota; phylum Rhodophyta; class Florideophyceae; order Ceramiales; family Ceramiaceae; genus Herpochondria; species Herpochondria borealis. The sequence continues at coordinate 9,591 of JAVCKV010468232.1, read as the reverse complement.
ACGTGTCTTGGTAGCCTATCAAGCGAAAAGAGATGTTGGACAACCGGAGAGAATACAGCGATCCACTTGATGAACTCGAACGAAGAATTGCAGGCCAACGAGGCAGGAAAGGCTTCGGAGATTGTTGCGTGGACAAGAATCACAGCAGGACAAGACACAACGAGGAACAACCACACACTGTGGAGTACTCGCAGTGCGTCGTGCGAGAAGCAGGTCGCAGGGTGCCAGTGGCTGTCATCGGATCTTTGTCACAGACGACCACTCCCTCATACCATCTGTTTGCACAGTATACCCGACCAATCACAAAAAATCTATCGAGATCCACAAGTATTTCGCCCAGAGCGATGGTTGGAACAGCCAGATCTGATGAACCACTACTGCCCTTTCAGCAGGCAGGCGCAATTGTGTGGGGCAACGCCTTGCTATGGCGGAGCTTTACACAGTACTTTCTGTGTTGGTGAGAAAGTTACGGTTCGAGATCATAAAAGACGGTCACTTAAAGTTCTTTACAGCGCAGCGCTTGGAGGGGGCCGTCTAGCAGCAACGCGCATTGGTTGACTCGTCCTACCATCTACAGAACCTTCCAATTTTCATCTTTTAGCTCTTCTGCCCTCCAGCACTTCTAGCACACGGCTCTTGGTATTTCCTTCCACAACGACAGTCCTCCACGATTCTTGCAGGGCTGCATCACTGCCAATCCAAATCTGCGACGTCATCGACGCTTCCTGCTACGCTTTCTCCTCGCTCTCGCTGCGCTCCTGAAGAGGAATATCATTGCTGTTGAAATGCTCGACGCCAAACCAATCGTCACGTTGCCGCAAAACCCCATAAATAATGGATATCCCCAGATCGTAGCGCCAGTGCGCAGACATATACCGAGGTTTGAGTGATAAGGCATCAAGCCGGCTTACTAGCTCGTCCAATGGGCATGCTATCATGTCTGCCATTTTGCGTCGAAGATTACAATGCTGACCAAAGTCGTGGAGTGCGTAGGAAGCAACTTTGTCCTCAAAGCGCAGGAATGTCAAAGTTTGATGCGCTCTCACTGCACGAAAAACGCACTCCTCTTCGCTCTTATTCAAGGTGAGCCCGTACTCGTGCCCGTACCGAAACGATAGGCTCTTCAGCTTTGGGAGCTGAGAGAGTAGCTTTGCGAGCATTCGGCAGTACTCAGGATAGTGGTAATCGATTTCAAACCCCAAGTGGATGTCAAGTTCTTCCACTACACTTGATTTGACTGAGCTGCAGAATTGACGAGTCGCATCGATCGTCGTAAACCTGCAGGCAAGCGCCACCAAGTTTGGGTGCTGATTGACAAGCCGAATCAGGTGAAAGACAAAAGAATCAGCATCAACGTCACGCCATGGCAACCCATGAGGAAATCTGAGCTCCCTCAATGATCTGCAGCTCATGGCTGAGTAAAAAAAACTATCAACAGTTCCCGTGTCACACCTTTCCAGTACTTCACACACCTCACCCGTCAACACAATCCTGGCCAACGTTTTCGACGATTGCATTGCGGCTGCGAGGAGCTCTATGTGACGTTCCTTTCGACAGTGCAGCGTCAACGAGCAAAGACTTGGAAGACCCCCCACGAGTTCAAGGACGCTGCAAAGGTAGACGTCAGAAATATCTACAGTTCTGCCAAGTTCGATGTGATTGAGTTCTTCAGCAGCAAGTATTCCCTCCGCCAAGTTTCTGCATCTCGTCTCAGCGTCTTTGATTATTTCTGCTCCTTCCATACCAAGTCGTGTAGAATATACAGCTCGAACCATGGGCCGAAAGAGTGGAAAGATTGGTTCAGCAATGAACTGTTCAATCGCCCAATGGTCAAAATTACCAGAGAAGAAACGCAGGGTTAACTTCGTGAGCGTACTTCGCTTCTCCCGCAAAAACTGGGCCAAGGGTGAGGAGAACAACTCTGGATGAGTTATCGAGAGATCTTTCAGGTTCTGATTACGTCCAGCTGCTTCAAGGAGGGGGAGTTTATCCTTCCCGCAACCTACATGTCTTTGATGCACATCAAGGTGCTCTAAACCCGGGCTATCTGCAACAGCTGACAAGAATATATGATTTTTGCTTCGAAGATCAACACCGAAAGCATTGTGGGTGCGTATTTCGTTCAAGTATCCCATCGCAGAGGCCTTGTTCAGTCCTTGCATGTTAACCACCACTTTATTGTGAGTCTCCAAGATGGAACAAAGGTTTCGAAACTCAGAATCAACTCTTTCCTCTTCTTGCGCAGCATCGTCACCGCACTGACGAGATACCGACGTGATCGCACGTTGAATGCTTCTCCAAAGTTCGTCCATGAGAGGAGTTCAGTGTGATGGTAACAGTCAGTCGAGATGAATGAATTGGGTTCGAAAGTGTGAGGTCAAGCCAAAAGTCCGACTTAACTTTGAGCTTTGGGCGATAATAATCTGCTTCATTTTATATACCTATAATAGTTCTTCTTCACTGTTCTTCCTCCTATTTTCACCAGATAGTTGTCATCCTTCCTGTGGAATTTCTTCGCAAGCACAGCATATCTGTTCAACGTTCATCGTAAACAAGCTCTAAGTCTGTCTATCCTTGTATCCGTACCCTTGGGGTCCGTGAGGTTGATATCCGTTGTCTTGGGCAAAACTATCCATCCACATTTCCATGGGGCCAGCTAGCGACGCCGGCGACGCGTTGAGTGGGACTGGATACTTCTTTTCAGATGATGGTGACACACACTCGACGTGAATATAGATGGATCCCCAAGATGATTCAAAGCGCTTCCATCGCAAACCATAATAGGCAAGGGATTCATTGAAGTGTTCCTCGTCAAAATTCTCGAAGACAATATCAAATGCATCGCACACAGAAGGTTCCAAAATTTCTGGGTTGGAACTGATTCGAGTGGTGAGCTCTCCTTCTTGTTTATAAGTGTTGTAACACTCACGAGCTACCAGGTTGGACGGTTTCTTTTTGCTGCGTCGCTGCAGCTCTCGGCGAATTGTCTTTGCCAAAATAGCAGAATGAACGCAAGTAGGATGGTTTTCTTGCTGAACTGACGACTCATCCTCAACCAAGATTCCATAGTAGTCAAGGTCACGCAAAAAGTCAGTCTTGGAGGTTGAAATTGGTAGGCAAACGGTTCCGTGGCGCATGTAGTTCAACACATGACGAAAGGCTTCACCGTCGCGGTCGACAAAGATCTCGGTTTTCAGTTCCTGCGACTGCCAGCGCTCGGATACAAGACAAGTCAACATAGAGGTCTCGTGTTGTTCGAGCAAACCACGGGAGACATCGTAGTGTTTACCACCAACATTGAAGCGAACAGGTTCCGCCATGGTACAGTATGATTGTGTTGTACTCGGAGTACTGTAGTTTTGAAGTTTTGATGAGAAACACCCATAAACCGTTCCAGATCCGGGTTATTTCGAATTTTCTCACCTGCGGCTCTATCCTCTCCATCCAATGCCACTTTGCGCGCCCCTCGCGAGATATGCCGCTACATCTTCTAAAAACTCCATAACATCACTAGTACTACATCAGATGTTTACCATATTTTTAACGTCCATGTTCGCGACAAACGCTCTGTAAGGAGATTTTAACCTACCTCCGCTGGTGCTGGAATGGGCGAGTCGAGTGATAGCGAGCATGGTTTGATTCGTCCAGGACAACTGATAAAATGAGTGAGCAATTGCAGACCTCTCGCGTATAATTGTCCACAGAGTGTCTGTTCATGTTCACCTGTGGCGAACAGGACTATCACAGTGCGACCATGCATGATTTGATTCGTGAAGGACAAACTGAAATATGTAATGAGAGGTAGCACACCGTTTCAGTCGTGGGTGGTCTGCTCAACAGGGCGAGGATCGTCGCCTCACAACAAAAGTACGACGCTGGCTAATTTCACAAGATCAAGCGTTAATAGTTCACACGATACTCGAGAGATTCAAAAATCGTCAGAGAAGTTGAGCCGTAGTCTGCTGTATTCATGCCAATCTATTCTGGGGAGTCATCGTCGATAAAATTTCACGGCAAGAGAGGCCATGCACGGTTTTGACGATCCCCTTCCTAGAGAGCTGAACTTCTTTCTCGCAGTCTCGGCGTCAGCCATCAACCTGAGGCGAACGGCTTGCAGGATTCTCAGTGTAACAGAATATTGTCATATCACAAGTAGCATAATTTCGGGAATGACGTGTGACTAGAATTTCGCCACTCAGTTCGATCTGAACAGCTGTGCAAGAGGGTTTGTCGTGGACTGCTCGAGCATTCAGTTCGATCCGACTAAAAGCTGTACAAGCGGGTTCGTTGTCGACTGAAGGTGCTCATCTTTCCACCTCAGAATGAAGCCATCTCATCGCGCTTGCATTTCATGGCGTTTCAAAAAGATGGGCGATTGGTTCGCGCCACGTTCAGCCCGCAGTCCCCGGTGTCGAGACTGAGACTGGGCTCAGTTCTACCCACCTTGCGACCAATACACCAGCCTCGAGTCGGCGTACAGTACAATTCCGTTGCTGGCTACTAGAGAGCTACAATACTATTCGAGACAATAATAAGACTCTTTCTCCTAACAATTCTTGCTATGTAGGACGTCTCAGTTCTGTAGCATGTGGACAAACGGTGACCGTGCAATGTTATATTATGTATCTTCCCAGCCTGGATCGACCACAGAGCGGCGCTACGGAGTAGCAGTTAGATAGCGACAGCAACGACTCGTGTATATGTTGCCTACTCGTAATCAGATCCCTTCGCCAAACCATGATTTTGGCGCAAAAATCTCTTGGTGAATGCCTTCGCAACATCTCTCGCTTCTTCGTCCACCACCACACCGTCGCGGAAAAAGGATTGAAAAAAAGAAAAATCGAGCACTTCCACCACAATCCCGGCTTGGTCGTCGTCGCCGCCGGTGGTTTCGTTCAATTCAGCTTCAACTGAAACGATAACACTATCCCACAACATTTGCCCATGATCTGTCTCATCAAAGGGGGCAATGCGGTGTGCTCTCAGCCATCCTGCTCGAAGCAACTGCGTCCACTCATAATTCAATCGTGAATCCATGTACAGAGGATTTGGAATGTACTGGCAAAATGCCTGTCCAATTGATTTACAGTCATCATCATAATTCTCCAGTTCCTGGTAGCACTGCACAAAGCCCTCTTCGTCGCCCTCTTCCGGCAAATCTTGCCAGTTCAAGCAAAACACTTGCGCCGGAATCTCGTCATCGTTGTCTGTCTTTGATTCATTCGGAAAACAGAGCCCTATTTGATCCGTATGTGATTCGTCCTCACGGCAAAACATGTTGATAAGTGGCATTCGCCCCTCATTGGCCAAGACTCTGGCTGGTCCCTCTGGAAATTTCTCAGCAAACTGAGCAAAGTCATGAGAGTCAGAAACATGTTCAAAATAGTCGTCCCAGTCGCCCATCACAAAATTTGCGGAAAGGCCACTGTCACCCAAGACGGTACCAAGTGTTGGGTGATGATCTCGATTATACCTCGGCAAGCCAATACAGATGACCTCTCCAACAACAGCTGCATGCAGAGGGTGTACTTCGTAGGGTCCGTACACACTTCGAAGCTTTTTCAAGGCTTCCAATATTAAGTTCATCACTACATTCCAATCGTATTGTGTTCCATGAACTCCATCTGCGTATTTCTTGAGAATTCGAAAATACGAAAAGATACTATTCAACTTGACGGTCACTGTGCAAGCGTCGCGCGTGGCTTTGTTACAACAACTCCATGCTTGCACTTCAAATGGATCCAAGAACTCTGCGACATATCGAATCAACTCAGGATACATTTGCAATGGCTCCGGTTTCACCTTGGTGTTACGCGACTCCTGCTCTGTCGTATTGTCAGCAGAAGCACCAGCACCAGCACCAGCACTAGAATCAGCAGTCGACGACGGAAGTGGAGGTGATCGACATCGAAGTACGAGCCGGTAACCTGGAATATCTGCAAAGATGCGAGAGAGCGTTTCAGAAATAGATGCGAACGAAGAGGATGACATGGTCAGGCTTGCTTCAACATGAGTGATCCATTGAGAACAATGGCGACAAGAGAGAGTGACGAGCGACTGGAAACGGAATGGGGAATTTGACCAAATTAGTTGTTTCGTGGTGCTCCTGCTCTATAGCGTGCGCATACCATTGCGACCTTCTCAAACCATCCCATCACATATGGATTGTTCCTCGTCAACCACTCTCGTCTGGACCAACATTGAACATCCTCATTAATTAGTCAGCTGATGGGTCCTGCGATGTCCATAGCACCTAACTCCAAAAATTTGAATCCTCTATGTACGGCGCGAGACGCGCGAACCCAAATCAAATTTGAAAAATGGCGGGAAAACCTTGGACCTGTATTGATGGTTCCTTCCACGGACAGCAGACTCCATGGCGGCGGACGGCCGTATGGGAATCCCACTGAATCAAAACTAGAACTCGTTTCAGCGCTCCATTGTCAAAGGCTTATTCAAGTCGACTATTGGTGGCTGATCCAAAGTGGATGATTCAGTTAAAAGAGAAGATTATAACGATGCCATTGTGTTTGAGACTCAACTCCCGCGAGACCTCAAGCATTCGATCTTGAGCTTTCTCTCATTGGTCGACATTATATTATGGTGATGTGAACGATTCCAGCCAGCTCCCCGCAAAATCTCGCACCCAGTTCATCTTTTCGTGACAGTTCGGTTCTTTAGGATCTGACAGACGAGCTCAAAAGTAGCAGTATATTGCCTGTAGATAGTTGTGTTCACGACCACTAGCTAGGGCGAGGTACGATGTAGATCAGCTTCGTGCAGGAGTTCTTCTGCAGACGACTTGAAGAAGCTGCGCCGGGAACATAATATTGGAGTGAGCTCCCATCTGTTTTTTATGCTCGATGAGGTGATCCAACTGGAGATGCATCAGTACGTCGCGCGACTAGACATGACAAACCAAGGCAGCGATGGGGAAGTTAGCGCTGCACCAGTCCCAGATATATCACACATCATCAAGATCAATTCAGCATACCTTATGGGAAGACTCGGCGTGGGGTTCGGCATTACGGCTTCACCTGCCGCGCGCCAGCACGTGGTAGAGTGTGTTCTTTTGCCGTAATGGTGATGTCGACACCATGTTTGAATGACATTCAAAAACACCCCGCGCTAGCTAGAGATCTTTTGGGAGGGAGGTAGTGAAATCCTATCCTTTGCTGTGAATAACAATCCATAAACCCTTGACCTTCGCTGTGACTAACAATGAATTTGGGTATAAATGCGTCCGTTATTTGATCGTTTTGAACATAATTCTGATTGCGGGTTGATTGATTCGCACATGAAGGTCGCGTTGTTTCCCACGAACCACGAAGTTTGTTGGAGTTGGCCAGACACTCGGAGTTGAACCGCAGGTCGCGTGGGCAACAACACCCAAATCACGAGTTGAAGTTGTACAGCACCTATCCTGTGAGTTAGATGTTAATCACTGAAGCCTACACCACTTCTTTCCTTCGTCGCACCATGAATCTGCTATCGCCTTCAACATCCACTACCGATACAAGGCGGACAGATGACAAGGAAGAGGACGTGGAGAAAGACAGGACCACAGTGGGCGTAGCCACCAGAGGAGCAGTAAACAACAGGAGTATTGAAACAGAGATGGAGGGCTTGCCAGTTATCAAAACCCCTCAAAGTGGCAGTACTAATGCACACGTTCGAGCCCTAGTTACTGTGGAGATGCCAGAGGGTTACCGTGTTGTTGTTAGAAAGAACGAGAACAACACCGAGGAGGATTGCCTTCTAATCCAGATCTCGAACATTACATTGATTCGCCCGGGTCTCATTGTGGCAGCCTGTTTTACCGCCCTCCTTCTCCCACCCGCGATTTTGTTACCAATTCTGACGGGGAATTCCGGGTTGTGGGTGTTTATTATTGTGCCACTCATGCCTGTCGTGTCCCTCCTTATCGTCCTGGCGCACTGGGCTGTTACGGTTCGCACCATTACAGTCACAAGAAGCCATCAGATTATTCCACTTCATTTCATCCCGCGATATCCGCGTGCCTATCCATGTATGAGCCCCCCACCTCCACTTGTCAACGTTTGTCGTTGCGAGGTTCTCCTTCATCAGAACGGAGGGGGTCGTGGTTTCTACTATGAAGTTGTTGTGGCGAACCCTATTGGTGACACGAGCATGATTACCAAAGGAGGGGATCTCAATCTTCGGGGTGCTATCTACATCCAACAAGAGATTGAACGTTTCATGCGGTTGGACAATGGTGCAGCAGCCCACCGTGATACTGATGCTGAAATAGTATAGTGCAACTTCGCAATCGGATGAATGAAAGCAGACAGCCGTTGACGACCCGTCTCTACGGCGACACCATAAATAAAGACTGCAAGAGACGCTCTTTCGATGACCGTCAGTTGGATCAAGCGCTGCTTCTTGACAACAATCAGGCTCTGATGCCAACAGCGTGGGGTCTAAACACGCCAACTATTGTGCACGTGAGAGGCTTCTCAGGTGTGTATGTGAGCCTATTCTGCAGTGTTGGCTCTACGCTTCTTTTGGGATAATGATATAATTGCCCCTAAACCATGGTACAAACGTTCTGCCCATTCGTGTTTTCGTGAGTTTCTTCGTCTGCTCGGATCATAAATGAGTTTGCAGTTGCTTCGATATCATGCTGCTGATTCGCTTCTGATATGTCCAATCCTGCTCAGGTTGAAGAGCAGTAGTACCACTCGTTGTAGCGCCCATATGGAACCGTTCCAGCTTTTCTTGCTGGGTGTAGAGAGCTTCCTCGACACTGCGACCAAGTCCGGAGACTAAGTATCCCATATTCTTGCCCGTACCATTCACCGCATACACGGCGTAGACGACTCTTTTTGACAAAGGGCGCTCGATCAATGCATCAGCAGTAATAACGCGAACTTCTCTTTGCGTTATATTTGATATCCCTCCTTTGAAAAGCACAGACACACACAGTAACCTCATCCAGGCATCATGATTCAAGACGATTGTAGGTCGCCGCGGGAGCAGCAAACCAAGACTTTTGAGCTTAGTGGGAGCCTTGCCAACGTTGTTGACAAGCTTACGAGGTTAAAAGTCGATACCGAGCTATCAAGCATTACGTTTTACCCCCCGCTGCATCAAACACTTGCAGAGTCAAAGAAGATCATTGTCAGTCTGGCTGATCTATTAAAGTCAAACTGCGCCATCAAGAGCTTGAAGATTGACTTCATGTGGACACGACTGGGAGAGACGAGAGCTTACGTACTTGAGACACTAGCAAGTGGCGAGGCAGGAGAGAACCTCGAATCTCTTTGGATCAATACTGTACTCAGTGGTAGTACCGAAACTAATTTGTTGGAGCGGTACCTGCGAAGAAGTCGAGATCTAAAGCGGTTGAACATTGAGCTGGATGCTGGTCCAACTGCTTTGGCACCGATTGCAGCTTTGTCTGACAGCAGAGTGGAGAAACTATGTCTTGCTCTCTGTCTAGATACGACGTTTCGAGAGATGAGGGCGATAGGCGCAGCGCAGCTCGATTTCTTCACGACGGCTCAATCTCTACTGCAGCATGGAGAGGAACCTCTTGCTGGTGTCGAGTCATTCTTCAGAGAGGGCATT
>JAVCKV010468121.1:0-11982 GCA_032274145.1 Herpochondria borealis | reverse complement strand
CTTCAAGAACACGTCTACGCACTCTAGTTAGAGATCTTGGACTGTAGAGCTTCTCTATTCTAGAGAGAATGGCTTGGCTACTCACTCAATCACTGTTGGTTCTTTTGAAGAAGAAAAACGGTCATATATTGCGAAGAGGCCATCTAAACCTCTAAGCAATGAGCACATGAAGGCGTCGCTGAAGATCGTTTGAACTAATCAGTCATAAGGCAGGGTCAGGCTTATAGTAGTGTAGGAACGCCCAGAGCATGCATATTTCCAGGTTGCTTACGGGTCAGGCTCTTCGGACCAATGCGGCGCATAGCAGGAAGCCGTGTGTGCCTTCATTGTCCTTGCTGGATAGGATATAGAAAGAGCACTTGCACCTCGTCGCAAACCTCCCTTGCTCAGCCAGCACTCTTTCTTTAGAACCAGCAGTCAGCATCATGTCTGACCTTGCTCCATTCGTGCTTGCCTTCACGCAGGAGATGTGAGCCACTCACTCATGGATGCGAACCCAAAAGATCCAACAGCATGATTCGTCACGTCAACGTGAAGTTAGTTTGTCGGGCCTCACAGTGAGAGGAGTTTCGGGGATGATTTGGATCACGAGGACTTATTCACTGTCGCCTCCACCTTGCCTCAAACTGTCCGAATACAGTCGTTTTGGCGGCTACTAGAAACGGATTCTATTAGATTTTAACTATCACTATATTTGATGCAGTTAAAAGTTGGCTCTGGCAATCTCTTTGACACTGGAGTTTCGTTGGAGTTGAGTGTGTCGGAAGACGAAACGAGATCGGTGAAGGGCGACATAAGTGGCACGCTTGGCGTGTTTACGATTGAGGACTTTTCGGCTTTATCTGGGACGACGTACTCTCCAAATGTACTTTCGATGTAGCCCGTGGATGGTACAGAATCCGCGAAGAAGAACTTGGCCGTGTGTGGCTGTACAGCTGGAGGTCATGGAAGCAATGTGGCCGTACTCTGAATCCTACTGTTTGTTTTCCTTGGACATCTCAAAAGTATGTGTTCCCATCCATTTTATCAAAACTAAGAGCCATTTGCTTTGAGAACTGGCAACTGCATAAACGAACAAGGACACTGGAAGAGGTCACAATGTTCGGTATCACAGAAGATCACAACCAGGAGCTATTCTAATGATTTCACTGGCTTGCTGAGTCTCTTAACCTTAGGTTAACTCTTTCTTCCTTAACTTTGGAATATCTTTACAAAATATGGATATAATTAGACTAATTCTCCTCTCTCTAGTCTTCTCAATCTGGCCAAATCCATCCCTACCATCATTACATTGGATGGTACGGAGTACTCGGAGTACCAATTTGTCCACGGTACGCAATATCCACCGATATCACAAGACCTCGTCGCAGAACCTCGACATGATCGATGGTCGCGAAAGGAGAATGTTTACAAAAGCTCAAGTAGCTATAATATTATTTTCAGTGTATGGTTGTAGTTTTCTTTGAGTTGCGCGGTTTGGGCATGATACAGTACACATTCAAAGCACTTTCAAGCGTCGTCGTTGTCGACTCCTTAGATTCAATTGACAGAAGCAGTGTATTGTTTCATTGCCGCTTCGACGCCATCAGCTTCAACGGCCTTCAAGGCTTTGCTAAAAGCATCTTGAAAGACAGAGCTTTTGGCGGTCTTTCCGTATACATCAGGCAAGCCTTCCAGCCACTGCACAGGCTCTGCCGCAGCCTTTTTCGCAAGAGCTTGCAACTCGTCCCATCGGGGATCGTTGTCCGGAATATCTTCGCCTGCTTCGGTCTTTCCTTGGCAGTATGTGCACCACATGGCAGAAACCAATGCTAAACCGTCAACCTTGCGTCCCGCATCCAGGTTATCAGCAACAACAGGCACAATAAACTTTGGTTGACGGGATGCACCATCGTAGCAGTTGCGGTCGATGGTGTCTTTCAACGTAGGGTTGGCAAATCGCTCTGCAATAATCTTCCAGTAGTCTGGCAAGTCTGTGTCTGGAACGGGTGGTACCGTAGGAATAATCTCATTTGCCTCCAAGGCGTCCAAAAAGGGACTGATTGTGGGGTGCTCCATGGCATTGTCTACACAATCCAATCCCAGCAATGCACTTGGGTAGCACAATGAGGCATGTCCGCCATTCAAGATGCGAATCTTTGCGAATTCGTAGGGACCCACATCTTTCACGAATGTGACGCCGTCAAGGGTTTCAAACTTTGGTCGTCCTGCACTAAAGTTGTCTTCCAACACCCATTGGCGAAAGGGCTCGCAAAAGACAGGGATGGAATCTTCCAAACCATAGGTAGATTTCACAAAATCACGCTGTTCGTCGGTGGTTGCTGGTGCGATGCGGTCCACCATGGCGTTGGGGAAGCCAACATTCTCATCAATCCACTTGGCCAAGTCTGCGTCGGTTTCTTTTGCCAGCCCAACCACGACACTCTTGACAACATCACCGTTGTGAGGGATATTGTCACAGCTCATAACGGTAAAGGGGGTTGTACCACTGTCGGATTCCTTGTACTTCTTCAAAGCCTTCACAATGATGCCAAAGACAGTCTTGGGATCATCTGGAGTCTTGATATCTTCCTGAATCAGAGGGTGCTCAGGATCGAAGTTTCCATCGTTCAGGAAATATCCTCCCTCCGTTACAGTCAAAGAGACAATCTTAATCCCATCTCCCTCCAGTGCTTCTTGGATGGCTTCGCCTGAGACCAAATAGTCGACCATCGGTCCGAGAATCTTGGCGGTGGTGGTGGTGGCATCTCTCATGACACATGCTTGCATCCAATCCTGAGTCTTGAGTAGATCACGCTTCTTCTTATCGAACATACTGGCACCAACGATGCCCCATTTGTTGATCTCCGAATCGTCTTTGTTTTCGTTGAAAAGATCGTCCAAGTACGAGGCCATATGAGCTCGATGAAAGTTTCCTAGGCCGACATGCAAAATGCCAGGCTCCAAAGCGGAGCGATCGTATTGTGGAATAGCGACATCGGTGGATCCGAGCTGCGGGAGGATGGACGACGATAGCTTACCAAGCACCTTCATTTTGGATTCTTCTTTTAATTTTGAAACAGATCTGTTCCGATCCAATGCTCATATCTTTCAGCTGACAGCTTTGAAGAACAATACCTGACGTATCCTACGAGCCACATGGTATTCTGCATGGTCCATTGTATTGAAAGTATCTTTTTGGATATTCTCTTCAATATACTGTACCGCAGTACAGTACATTGCGCGCCGGTCGACAATTCCACATCCACTTTGATTTTAGACTCTCGGCGAAGAGGGGAATCACCTCAATGCAGGCATTGTCGGCACCACTGCAGGACTGGTGGTACAGGAAGATTATGTCAGCAATTGATGTGGGAGCAGTCCGTAATGGCGCCGGAATGGTAGGCGAGACTTTTCAGACTGCCAAAGGTACGTGCACATGACTCTCGATAGATTGATTCTGGTGACACGCTTGATACAACAACACCGACCAGTTTGTAATGATATCGAGCAATCGAGTAAAATATTCAACAAAGTATACTAAGAAGAAGTTATACGTAATAATGCATTCGACAACCCCACACAGCAAAGATGAAAGTGCCAATTCGTGCTAAACCATTGAAATGGCAGACCTCACTTGTTGGTTTGTATTGTACCGCAGCATATCCTGGCGCGTCTCCTTAGAAGCAGTATGTACAGCACGAACAAGCCAATTCTGCCTCACAGTCAGATGTTAGTGTTTCCAATCCACAAAAGGGAACATCCCCAGTAAGCGAGTTTTCCTCAAGTTTCACCGATAGCAGCGTGGAAATGCCACTTAGACTGGCCGGAACATTCCCTGTCAACTGATTGACATGCAAATGCAACGTTTCCAGCTGTGGAGAGGTAATGCTGGGTATCGAACCTGTCAAAGCATTGTTACTCAAGTCCACCAGCTTTAGTCCCGCCAGCGCCGACAGGGCCGGAGGAATCGAGCTGTTGAAACCATTGTGACCCAAATCCAATACACTCAAATTCACCAATCCCCCCAATTTGATAAACCCATTCAAATGATTGTGACTTGCAACCAATGAAGTCAGGGACGGTGCCAATCCCAATGGCATGGTTCCTGTAAACTGATTTTGACTCGCTTTGAATTCTTGTAGATTCGGCAATTCCAGTGCAAAGTCCAACTTGCCTTTCAACCCATTCTGACTCACGTCAAGAACTGCCAAGGCGGGTTGTCCCAGGGTATCAATAGTTCCCTCAAAGTGATTCTCTCGAACCTCCAGTTCTCGCAATGAGGACATGGTGGAGGGCCATCTCGAAAATCGATTGTTGTTTGCCAGCAATCGTTGTAAATGAGGCAGCGTCGGGAGGGTTCCAGTCAAAAAGTTGTGCGACACGTCCAATACCGTAAGAGATTCCCACGTGGTTCCAACAACACTGCCCCGCAGGTCGTTCTCATGGACATCCAATACCAGCAAGGAAGTGGCCTCGTTCCAGATGGGGATGGAGCTTTCAAAGCGATTCTGAGACAGCTGGAGAAACTCCAGTGATGGTGGAATGGCTTGTGGCAAGACTCCATTCAATTCATTGTTGGAAAGATCCAACGTTGTCAGTGATTTCAAGTACTGGATTTCGGTTGGTAAATCTCCAATGAGCCCATTGGCGGGTAGTTGCAGCTGCGTGACTGCGTTGCCAGCTCCGCACTTGACTCCGTACCATGCACACGCATCGTGCAAATCAGGCTGAAGCCATCGAGTGTCTTGCAACCACTCTTCCCCCGCGGTGGAATGGTACAAGACAGCCAGAGAATAGAGCTCCACGAGAGAACGCAATTCCGGCTTTTGTTCCCAGTCTTCAATTCGCATATGGTCGCGATCCAACTTTGTTTCGCTCAGCGTGGACCCCACCAAGTAGTTCACTGCCAAGCGTTGGGGTGAGGTAGAGTCAGCCAACTTGGTAATATCAAGAATTCCAAAGTGCATGAGCAACGAGGAAACGAGATCGTGTGTAAATGTGTCGGGGTCACGCCCCTCGTCTGGTTGCTGCACTTCAGGATCTGGAAGAGGATCTCGATGTGGAGGTAGATTGTGTATTGGAGCTGGAGTAGGAACTGGTTCGACACCGACGTTCTTTGACGCATCACGGCTTGCCTGTCCTACAGATTGCCCAACCACAATGGCGATGAGTATGGCAAAGGCGACCGCAAGAATGATGTATGTTCGTTTGGACAACTGAACGTTTTCAGTCCAACATGTGAGACACCTCATGAGAGGTCCCCGCCCGTGACGTGTCGAGTAAGTTGCAGGTTCGGCTCCCTCCAAGTCGTAGAGGTTCACTCGTCCACTATGAGCTGATCTTCCCTGATTATAATCAAAGGTTCGAACAGAGTCATCATCATCTTCTTCGGTCCCACTTGATGTATCATCTAGCACGAGTTGTCGAGCAAAACGAAGCGAATTTGCCTTGCTCGAATTGCTCTCATCACCCTCCATCAACTCTTCATCAGAAAAGATTCTTGCAGACGCTTGCTCTTGCCATTCCTGTTCCAAGGAGCTGCGTTGTGCACGACGAGCTGTGTATTTCGAAGTTGTATCGAACGTGTGCAACATGGCTGGTGGTGGCCTCTTTTCTGCTTTGTTGTTGTCGTTCTGTTTGCTAGTACAATGTGGCGCAGAAGCCTTGTCCGGCGTGTTATGATCCTTCATGTGAATGATGTCGAGCGTGTCGAAGCGGCTGCAGCGACAGCGAAACCTATAAACAGAACGGATGAACGAGGTGAACAAGACTTGTAGTATGGTTGTCATCCAGCGCAGGGCCAAAAATGGTGAGTGAAAAAAGGTTCGATCCGTTCACGAGTATGTTTGGGCCTATGTACAGAGATTTGTGTAGATTCTACGTGAGAGACACCTTCTCACCGTTGCAAAGGCGTTATCAGTCTTGTCTCAGTCTTAAACTGCTTATACTACTTAGGCATCAAGCAGCTGAAAAATGTCTTTGAGAAGGGCGGAAAGATTTCTCCCAACAGGTTTCTGTCAAAGATGACGCGGGTTATCCTTGAAGCGGTTAAATAAAATGGTGCACCTTGTCTGTTCATTGCTCATTGGGGTTCCCCAATGAAGTAATTTCGAAATTGTGGCGCATGGATGGCTCTGCCCTGTGGTAGAAGGAAGACTGCCACTCATGACTGACACGGAGTCACGAGTACGTGTATGACGAAATGACAGGCCATCAAAAGCTCTCTCTCAGCCATCAGATAGATGGGATCATGTGCTTCCACTCAGCCGCGATCCTCGCCGGAGAGTAGAGTGCTACCTTTCGAACACTTACAAGCGCAATGGTTTCTTTCAAGGCAACCTCAGTTCTGCTGCTTCTCCCGCTCTTGTCATGTTCGTTTTCTTTGCTTCCGATACACCGCATCCACCAGCACCCCCTGAGACATGATGACAAATCTCTCTCTCGCCCGACTACGACAGCTCTTGGCTTGGCCAAATCACAGGCCGCCAAGGCTCGCATGACCGCAAGTTGGTATCCAGGAGTATCTGCGGATGTTCAAGAGCAATGTCTTGCTGCGGCATCTGAAATCCTATGGAACGGCTTGAATAATGGTGTTGTCAACGAGACGACGACGACGACGACAACCACACGAGCCTACGACTTGGCACGTGGTCGCTTTCTGGATCTTTGCACAACCCAAAAGGGGTCGCACATCTTGGAAAACCTCTTTCTCAACGCCACTGCCGTAGAGCACTTGCCGGATCCCGTCCTGCGAGGCGTCATTTACTCGATTCAATCCCTGTGTATCATGGGCATGTTGGTCGGCATCAAGGGCAGTCCTGACCAACAACAACGGCGTGTGCAACACTTGCATCAGTTCGAATGGAGAGATACGAAAGCGAATTACTTTGCAGAAGACCATGAATGGACTTACGACGACATTCATCGTCTCAAATATGAATCAGGTCAGACAGCGGGAACTCAACTATTGGCCACAATGAAGTGGAAACGGACCACTCAAGGCGCCCTGGATCTGTTGGTGGCACTCAAAGCCTGGACTCGTCATGAAGATTTGGGTTTACTGAGAAGTGGGTTCCCCGTGACCTTCTCATCCAGCCAACTAGAAGCAGCAGCCTTGGCCGAATCGTCAGAACGTGATGTAGATGAAGTGTTGGGTATTCGTCGAGACTTGACTCATCTCAAAGTCTATACGATTGATTCGGTTTCCACTAGTGAAGTCGATGATGGAGTGTCGGTAGAAACGCTAGCAGATGGATCCTACAAATATTGGATTCACATTGCCGATGCGGATCGATGGGCGCCCCGCAATTCACAAGTCTTTGAAATCGCCAAAGCAAGAACCACCACGCATTATTCCCCCACTGGTGCTGTTCCCATGTTTCCCGCAAGGTACGTGCAACTGCTGGACGTTCGCGTCGTGGAAGTGATTTTGTTGAAGAATGCGATCCGCTCGGTCATTGCCTCAATCATGGTTTAGCTGAGCATGTGGAAACAGGTGGCATTCTCTATTCTCACTGTTTTGAGTATGGCGTGGATTATGATGCATCTTACGTATTGAGACTAGAGATTGTCTCGCCAACAGTTCCGCATTCACATGTCAGCCATCAACACGTACGTGCGCAAGATTCGTCACTAATAAGTCTACTTACTCCTCTTTCACATCTCCCACACCAGCCTCAGTACAGGAGTCATGTCACTGCGGCCCAATACAAACGTTTGCGCTCTATCGCTCGGTGCCGAGTTGAATGATGATGGATCCATCAACGTTGACAGTTTGGAGGTGACTCAATCTACAATTCGTGTATCCTATCGACTCTCATACGACGAAGTGGATGAAATGCTGCAAGAGGGTGTTGGCTATCAGGAAGAATGGGAACTAGGAGCTCTGGTGGAAGCTGCCACTAAGAGAAGACAATACAGAATCAACAAGGGTTCCACCGAAGGCATGATTCCATACCCAATTCCACGATCCGCTGTGGAAGTCCGCGACGACAAGAATTCACCAGATGGAGTAGATATTTCTATATCCATTGAGGCGTCCCACAATTCTGGTCGCAATCAAACATTCGAAGACAGCGTGAGCAGTGGCAGCATGAATTTGGACACTGTGAACGCTGTTTCGGATTCGAACTTGTTGGTGACGGAAATGATGATCTTAGGTGGTGAAGCCATGGGACAGTGGAAGCTACGAGTAGATACAGAGCCCGCCACATTTTGTGGTCTCTTTCAAAACACATTGGACTTGCCCTACAGATCACAACCGAAACCTGATTATCGGTCACGAGAAAAGGAATACAACATTCTGCAGGATTTGCTCGAGCACAAACATGGGTATTGTCACGCCTGGTATGCCCGGCGCTTCATGTCACCTGTATCGATCTCGTCGGATGCAAAACCACACGCTGGCCTTGGCATTGACACCTATGTACAGTGGACCAGCCCCATTCGTCGGTTTGGAGATTTACAAGTGCACGCTGTCGTGAAGCGATACCTAAGACGTCGTCGCATGCATGATTTAGTGTTTTCGCAAGAAGCAATACCAGCAGGCATCACTGAAGCGGATTTGGGTTGTCCAGTTCCTGATGGTGGTGGCGGTGAGCATGTCAAAAGGGTGGATGAAGACATTGATTACAATTGGGGAAGATCCCTGGTGAGCGCCTCTCGTACAGTAGATCGTCAATCACAACAGTACTGGCTCTTCGAGTTCCTGTCAAGACAGTTGGAAAGCGGCAGCCCACCGGTTTTTGAAGCTCTCGTCCTGGGTTGCGTTGATCCAGCAAGAAAGCAATATGCAGTCTATCTCCCCGAGATTGGGTACGAGCACAGGTATCTTTCCGAAAAGGGCTTTCTCGAAGCCGGTGAATGCCTCAAGCTTAAGATTCAGAGCGTGACGCCAAGAACTGGGCTTATGACGCTAGCTTTGGTCAACATCTAACTCAACTCTCGACACTGAAGTGATAGAGAGCTGACGAAGTTTCAATTTCAAAGGGCTAAAGCGTCATGAGATACTAAGACACCCAGCACTAGCATTTAGACACACGATAGAGCATACGTACTGCAATACATGCAAACCGACTGGCTTGTTAAACATACACGTCAAACTATCTGTTGTTGCAAACTTTCACCGTCGCTCGGGGTGGGATTGAGGTCGATGTGACCGAACCAAGACTACATTGCTTTCCCAAAGAGTTTCCACAATCACACAACGATTTGTTCGACGAAGCGACTAACGAGATCCGTGCAGCCAGGATTTTTGCTATCGACATCTAGAGACCTCGGGTAGGAGCTTAGAATACAAACGCATGTTTAACTTCAACGCATCAAGATCGGCTTCTCGAAGCAAGCCGTACTAAGCTGTTGTTGCAGACTGCACCCTCGCTCGCGATGGAATGGAAGTATCGATGTGACCACCAGCGTGCCAAGACTGTGTTTTGCGCACTGCTTTTGATTCGCCAATACGTTTCCAGCAATATCCTGATTCTGTGGTAGCATCTTTGAGCAAGGAGAGACTCGTCTCGGACTCCTCCTGTTGCATATCGACGAAACCAACCCACTCTTTGGACACCAAACCCAGTTGATTCTCTGGGCTTGGTGATGCGAAGCCTACCATTTGTTGATACGCCAGAAGCTTGTGAGCTCGCTTCCTTACCTTTTGTCTCCTTCCAACTACGTTGCCACGAGGTTTATGCGATGTGAGACTCGTGCTTCGGCGATGATATGATGCAGCCTGCTGTTTCTGGACGGTGAGCTCTGGTTCAGAGCTACAACGTCGTCTTGAAATTGGGAATCCATTGAGATCCAACTGTGTGAACACTGCGCACTCTTTGAAATGTTTCCTGCCGAAGATTGCTTCATTCTCAGGGATTTCCACGGTAGCTGGCACGTAGTAGGCGTCCTTCAAGGGTTTATAAACAAGTTCGTCGACAGAAGAATCCATCGTGCAAAACAGCTTGGCACTTGACACTTGACACGCAGTTGCGAACCAAAAAAATGAGTGTGAACAAAAAAATGACCAAATTCAAAAGCGGGCGCGGATTGAAATGAAAGATGAGGACAGCTTGAAAACGTCAGTTTGGCGAAAACGTCGACCCAGAAACGTCGACAGATATTTACGTCACCCAACGCCCCAAAACCATGTATGGATACCAGCTAGCTATTTGCGAACAGAGAAAATGTGTCGAACAATTTTTGAAGCGCAGCCAGCTAAACATAATGAGAATGGAGTCGGCCAAGTAACCCACAAAGGTATCACTTTGTGTTTTTGTCAAATACTAGAATTGTAGTACCAGGTATTGTGTTTGCGATGAGCCCAGACCACCGACCAATTATTGGTCCGTGGCCCAGGTAGGGTCCCTCATCACCTCGGGCGCACCTCTCCTCTTGAGCTGCAGCATTTCTTGAATACACCGAAGAATCGATCTACCTGGTGTTCCCGTTAGCCCTCAAAGCACGCGCTAAGGGGTTACTCGTCAGGAGTACAGGTGGCTCGAAGCAATTTAAAATCATAGTTGCTCCTACCAGATTAGAGTAACTACCAAAACAGGTCGTCATGTTGCAAATCTCCCCTAGCCAGATCCGTCGGCTTAAAATCCAGAGCATTATGATGCTGGTGCGGACCTCATCCTTTGAGGCGCGGGCGTGAAAGCCACCCCGGAAAAACTTGTATTGAAAAATGGCTTCTTTTTGATGCTAGGCCGCATGCTATCAAGGCAACAGGCAGAGTCCCGCATGGACTTGTCGCTCAGCAACGGAAGGCGCACTTCAGGATCCACTTGGTCCATGTCAACAAACTCGTGCCATTCCTTACAAGTTGAGCATACCTCTTCGTCTGGGCTTTGTGCGACAAGACTCTCCACCTGCTGGTATTCGTTGAATTTCTGGCCATAGAATGTTCGCGCTCCCTTGTCGGAAGCACTAGATCGTAAGCTGGTGCTGCTTCGAAACTGTGTCGAGGCTGCATACCGATCTCGTGCTTCGAGGTGCGATTCAGACTTAGATTTGTTATCAGTTCGCCGCGGCCGTCTTCTCTTCGACTGATTCCCCGACTTTCGCTGGCAGGCTTCCGCTGCTGGGCTCAGACCATTCACATTGCTGCTGCGTCCGACAATCCCATTACCCTCTTCTACACGGCCACAGAAAGCTGGAATGTAATAGGCATCCATCAAAGGTTTGTAGCTTCCCTGTTCAGTTTCCAAGTTCATCGTGATGGTGTTTCATTGACAGTGGTTGTGTTGCAAGAGATTGGTTAGCGATATGGTGTTGCGAAAGATTGATGAGGCGATGGGAGAGCGGAGACTCAATGCATTCGGTTGAAGGACAAAAGAGGGATATTTTGCGATGGGCTTAAGTACAATTCGGATGGGGCACAATTGCATGTTTCAATGTACGACAGATGCTTCCTTCCTAATTAGTGCGCACCCGTTCTGCTGCCTCTTGTTTCGATCGTGGAATTCTGTTAGACCATCCCGAGGAAGCAAGCAAGGGTGGAAAGGGGATTGTGAACAGTTGTTATTACTCCGAAGGCACTACTATTATGTGGAATATTGAACCTTGGTAGCAGCTTGTTCGGAACAAAGTATCATTTGTTGGATGAATTTTGGCGAGTTGGTATCGAGTACATGTAGTTGAATGTGCATTGAGAGAGATTCTAGAGAGCATGCTCTCACAAGACATTGGAAGCAAGGGAGCAGGTGGGACATTGGAGTGACAGCTATTGTACCACCTAGCCAGAGATGGTACCTTCTTCTCCCTCCGCGCGTCTGCTGCTCGTGAATGGAACCATGTGAATCGTCCACTCTGTATTGTAAACTTCGTTTGTGGCATGTCGCCAATTTTTCGCAGCATATATGCCGGAGGACTCCCTGTAAGAAAGTCTTGCTCCTCGCGCAATAACGCCTACCTGCTACATAATATGTCTACAATACAAGGGCAACCAACTCTGCCTCGCTGGCGGCCCAGTCTGTCATCACTAGCCCAATGAATCTCCTGGAAAACTGTCGA
>JAVCKV010468011.1:0-11982 GCA_032274145.1 Herpochondria borealis | reverse complement strand
TTTCCAATAAAGCGATGCCGTTGTCACAACCAAACTTTGTGCAATGTACTCTCTGTCTTCATAGCTTGCTTTTGCAGCCCATTCATCAACATCAGAGAGCGCATCGACACGTCCCCATAGATCCAACTCATAACTCAAAGACAATTTGGAATCAAAGTCGGTATCAGAGCTATGATCGTCAATATCATATTCATATGAAGAATCATGTGAAAAACCGACGGTTGGCACTTTATTGTTTTCACTAATGCCCGCTTCTAATCTCGCTTTTCTTAAAGTAAGCGTCGCTTTTGCCAAATCACTGTTTGACTGTAACACTTGCTCGATCAAACTATTTAATTGTGTATCTCCAAATAAAGTCCACCATTTTTCAGAATGTTCAATGGTAGCGCTAGTCAGTGCTTCTGCTTGATCCCCCTCATCGAGCAAAACACCCTCAGACCAGCTCGCAGGCGTTTCTAATTCTGGTTGTTGATAATCACTGCGCATGGAACTACATCCAAATAGCGAAATGACACATAAAAAGGTAGCGGTAGTATTTTTTATTAATGTTGTAATAGTTTTTTTCATCTTATTTTATGTGATTATTAAACCATTTATCAATTATCTTGTTAAATCAATATTAGAATGATAAATTAAACTAGGTACTAAAATACTTAGTTAATAGAACATTATTTAGACTATTATAAGAATATTCGTAAAATTAATAGCATAGAGGGGATTATACATATCCAGATTATTATAGTAGAATAAATAGATATAAAAAATAAGGATTGGTTAATAATAATACAATTTCTCTTATAAATTCTAATAATTAAAGATAAATTCAAAAAAATCCTAATACATTAATTAATACAAATACTATTATAAATTCGAATAAATAAGTTGTATAAAATAACAATACAAATACTCTAATAAATTCTGGTCAGTAAAAATTGATAAGTAATAATTAAAATTCTCCTCTTATAAATTCAAATTAATAAAATATTGTAAATGGAAATACACTTATTAATTCCAATTAATAAAATTTGATAAACAATTAATAAAATGCACCATTAATAACTACTAAAAAATAAGAAATTTTAAATAATAATAAAAATACTTAAATTAATTCCAACTAATAAAATTTGATAAATAATAATAACCCTCTGATATAATCTAATAGATAAGGCATGATTGATTCAAATAATCAAATTAATTCTGATTAATAAAATTTAATAAGTAATAAAAATGTTCTAAATTCAAATAAATAAAGTTCATCAAAATAAAATAATCTTATAAATTCTAATTAAAATTAATTAATTAGTAAAAATCAAAATAATTAAGGTTTACTAAATGGTAAACAAAATAAAGATATCAATAATAATTAATAAGATTCAATTAATAAAAATACAAATATTAGTTCAAAATAATAAGATAATACAATTAAAAATTAAACTTTCATTAATAATAATAAATCAACTATATAATAGAATAATTCCAACTTAAAAAATTCTAATTAATAAAATATGTCAAAAAATAATAATTTATAAACTAATTTTTAAAATATTTTAACTTCAAATAATATTAATAATTAAAGTAAAACTAATTATTAAAATTATGGTAATAATAATAAATAAATAATTAATAATGATTCTGGGAATTAATAAAATAAAAAGGGTTAAAATAATATTTCGATAAATAATATTCAAAATAATAAATAATTAATAAAAGAATCTAACAATTAAAATTAGAAATAATAATTAGATAAAAATTAAAATAATTAAAATATTTAATAAAATTCAACTATTTTACAAATTAATTAGAATAATAATAGTTTTAATGGTTTAAAATAAAATATAAAATTCAATAATAAATAATAATAAAATGCTAATAAATAAATAAATAATAATTCTAATTCTGATATATCTTAAAATTCAAATTCAAATTCAAATTCAAATTAAAGTATTAAAAATAAATAAATTATCAATAATGGAAGTTTAAATAATTTTAAAAATCAAAATGAAGATTCTTTAAAAACTAAAAATCTTGATTATTCACAATAAACAAAACCAACTTAAAATTTGATAATTAATTAAAAAAATAATATAAATAAAAATAAATTATCAAAAGATTATAATACTAATCAGAATAATAATAATCAATAGAAAAATTAATAAAATAATTCAAACATCTAAAATAATAAAAATAATAAATTTCAATCAATAAAAAATAAAGATTCAATGAATTCTTCATAAACTTCTTATTAATCTGATAACAAGAAATAAAATTTAATAAATAATAATTATTAAACTAACTAAAATAATAATAAAAATTAAAAATCCAATTAAAATTCAAAAAATAATAATTTAAAATAAAATTAAAAATATTAAAATAATAATTAATATGGAAATTAATAAAATATATCAAAATATCAAAATAAATCAAATAAATAAAATAATAAAAATATAGAAAATACATCTAAATATAGTTAAAATTCTAAATAATATAATAATTCGTCAAATTCTAAATAATATAATAATTCTGGTTATTAAAATAAAGATAAATATAAAAATTCAAATAATTCTAATAAATATAAAAATTCAAATAATTCTAATAAATAAACACAAAATTAATCTTAATTAAATAGTAATTCTAATAAATAAGAAAATGATTCTCAAAATATAACATTTAAAGACCCAATTACATAAAAAGTAATGAATTTCAAATCATATTAAGAATATTAAAATTATATTTAAAATTTAAATAAATCAAAATATACAAAATAATAATTAAATCAAATCAATTCTTAATCACAGAGTTATAAAACAAATAAATATTAAAATTATAATCAAAATAAATCATCCAAAACTTCAAATTATAAATAAAATAAAAACTCGTATAAAAATAATTTTAATTCAAAAGGATCATAAAATTCTAATAAATATTAATAAAATTCAATAAATAACAATAATAAATATTCCAAATATCCTTCTAAATATTCAAACAAGTATAATTAAAAATCGAATTAATAAACAAATAATTTTAATTCAAAAAGATCATAAAATTCTAATAAATATTAATAAAATACAACAAAATATAAAAATAAATATTCCAAATATCCTTCTAAATATTCAAACAAGTATAATTAAAAATCGAATTAATAAACAAATAAATATAATAATAAATAAAATTCTTATTCAAATAAATAAAATTCTTATTCAAATAAATAAAATTCTTATTCTAATAAATAAAATTCTTATTCAAATAAATAAAATTCTTATTCAAATAAATACAATAATACAAAATCTAATTTATAAAAAAGCAAATATAATAAACAATCATCATAATATACAAATAAATATAAATCAAATAAATATAAAAAATAAAATTACAAAAAATCAAAATTAATAAAAAATTATCAAAATATTTTAAAAAAATTAGAAAAATACAAATTCAAAATGTCAAAATCAAAATACAATAGAATGAAAGCCATGATCACAAACAAAATAAAAAAATTAAATTAATTAATTTAATTAAAGCTATTCAAGATAAACAGAATCTGAGTCTTCTTCAACGGAAACATTGTCATCATAAATCTCAATATGTCTTACTACCATTTTATAAAAACTGAATCCCAAATAAAGTGTCCATGAAAAAAATATCAAATAAAGGAAAAATTCCAATGAATTTTAAAGAATTGTTTTACCATCATAGTTTTTATCTGAAAAAATCTTCTCAAGTGAAATACAGTACTACACTAATACAATAAAAAAGATCATCACAAACATAAATATTCTTAGAATTGCATAAGAGAAGAAAAATGGATTTTCTAAAGTGATATAATATTTTTATGCAAAAAGTGAAAACACTGTGAAAGGTAACATCACAAGAATGGGCAGAAATAAAAAGAAGTCGAATAATAAATTAAATCTGAAAAAGTGGATGTCTGTTAGGGATTTAAAGCAAGGTGCTAATTGGGTATAAGATTTTTAATTTTATTCCATTTATAATTGATAAATTATGGAAAAACATCTAATAAGACTGATGGTATAATTTTATTCTGTGAAAGGTAATAAATTTAAAGGGCAATTTGATTTTAAATTCGGTAAATTCAGTATACCTGTTATGTTGAAAAAATATTACGATGATGATTTTGTTTTGGAAGAAAATATAAGTTGTTAAGAATTTGAATACAATAAAAAAGATTTGGAAAATATGGAGAAAATATAAATTTGTTTATTCTAAAATGAAAAATTTGGAGAATTTAATATCGATCCGAAGAAATTGTTGAAAATGAAATTCAAAAAATTAGAATTTTCTTATTTAAGATGTTGGGATGCTTATCATATTGTCAGGGGAGATGATGGGGATTCTATTGGGAAGGTAAGAGTTAAATTATTTTTAGAAGATATGGGACCTTTAGGTAATAGAAAAATATAAGAAGAAGAAAAATTCATAAAAAACTAAATTCAAGATATTTAAGAAGAAGAATTGGAAAAAAGAGTTGTTTGGGAATTGGAAATTTGGAAAAAGAATGAGGAAAATGATTTTAAATAAAAATTGAAATAAAAAGAAAATGTAATGATTAGAAAAATGGAAGATGATATTATTGTTAAGTAAACTCAATTTAAAAATATAATAATTGAAAAAGAAAAGTAATTCAAAAAAATTGAAATAGAAATGAAAAAGAAAATTAATAATTTATAAAAAAGAGAATTGAAGATTAAATAATTTGAAAAATAAATGGAAATGATATTGAATAATCTTGCATAAGAGAAATTAAATATGGATGATGGTATTAATTAAATGAATAATAAAATAAATGAGAAAGAAAAAGATTTTAAAGTAAAATTAAAATTAAAAAATTAAAAGATAAAAGAATTAAATGAAACAATTAAATAGAAATAAGAAAATATTAATGAATTAGAAAATAATTAATAATAAAAGATTTATTTATAATAAGAATCTAAAATTAAAGAACAGTATAGTGATCTATAAAAATAATAACAATAACTAGACCAATATTAATAATTAAAAGAAGAATATGAAAATATATTCTAACAATTATCATAAAAATAAAAAATACTGTAACAAAATTAATACAAGAATTCAAATGAAAATGAAAACATTTCTAATTTACAAATAGAATACAACAAATTAAGATCATTGGGACTATCTCCAGATGATCCTTTATTATTATAAATTTAGTAAGAATTAAAACAATTAATTTAATTTCCTTAAATAATCTCCAAATTATTTGAAAGTTCTTTAATTTTTTTATAAATATTTTCTAATGTTTTCTTTATTCTTTTTATTTTTATTCAAAGCAGGATTTTCTTTTTCAAATTAATATTTACTATAGTTCCTCTTTTTAGACTTTATTTTATTTTCAAGTAATTTTGATTGATTTTTAAATTTAAACTTGTGTCTTTTGTAATTTTTGAAATCTACAGCCTTGATAGTCCTAACGACAGGCGCAGTAATTTTCTTACAAATTGTCTTGCTATTTGTTTAAATTGAATATTTGTATTTTCTCAGTGTCTTTTTCACATCACAAGACTTAAAAGAAGATATCATTCTGCCAGACTTGAATCTATTTAACTTTATATCAGCCTTAAATTCAATTATTTTCTTTTATTTAAAATTATTAAAATTCATTTTCAAATGTTTTATTTTTTTTTATTATTCATTTTATTTTTTTTCCAATAAATCCAATTCCTTTTCCAACAAATTCCATTTATTTCTGGCTTGTGATTAATAAAATATTTTATTTTTTTATATTTAAGGAGAAACAAATCTTTTGACCTAAAATTAATCAAATAATTAATTTTACAATATTTATTAACAATCAAGTCTCATCTTGGGTTCATATTACAATATATTTTATATCAAGTACTTAATATTATTATCAATGTGATTAGGATAATGGAACCTTCTTTCCTTCACCTAATCATAAAATTAAACAATCTAACTGGGTTTAAAAGGACTTTTTAATTAAACCAATTCATATAGTAAAATCCCCAACCCCCACACATCAGACTCCAAAGTCTATCTATTCCCATAGTATATCTCTGGAGCCATATACTCATATGTCCCACACAAAGTCCTCCTCCTCTCCCCTTCATTGTACTAAACAGACCACCCAAAATCACACAACTTTCCATTATTCATTTTGTCCAATAAAATATTCTCAGGTTTCAAATCTCAATGCATTATTTTATTTTCTTGTAAAAACAAAATTGCCTTGACAATTTAATAAAATATTTTCAAACTTTATTTGACTGTCAATTTCTTTTTCCTCATCGCCTCAAATAAATCTCCATTTTCTGCATATTCCAAAATTAAGAAGTAGAATTGATTTGTTTCGAAGTGGTCGTGGAATTTTATTATGGAAGGGTGATGGAGTTTTTTGTGGATATCTATTTCTCTATTGATATACATTTCTTCTGTTTTGTCTTTTTTGTATAATTTCTTTAATGCGAATAATTGTTTTCCATTTTTATGTCGAATTAATTTTACTTGGGAAAAGGCACCTGATCCTATGTTGTCATTTATGTAAATTATATCTTCTTCTGAGTTGAATTTCATTTAAATTTAAATTATTTATTTTGAAAATTGTTAATATTAATTTAATTATTTGATATAATAATGATGATACTATTTATTTTAATTTAAAAAATACTTTTGTTGTGTAATGGGATGAGTAAAGGGTGTTTAGCTTGTGGTAAGGTGAATAAGTAGGAGAAATGCATCGCTGGAGATTTGAAGTAAGGTTATTATTAAAGTGATACAAAGAAATCTGGATTTGATAATATAGAAATTCTTAAATATAATTCTGATGCTTTATTTTGTAAAACTGGATATTATTTACTCTCTTCCACTTCTACATCTTGTTCTTCATCATCTGGTTTTGATGTACCATATAATTGTCTATATTCTTGGAATAGATATAATATATATAATAGTATTTCTTATAATGCTATTAAATGTTAAAGATGCAAAGAAGGTTATTATTTTTTTTTGCCACCTAATAATAATTAACCAATAGATTGTAAGGAACTAACTTCTAATAAAAAAACAAATTGTAAATATTATTCTTAAGATATAAATACAGAAGATCCAAATTGTGCAGTTTGTCAAGATAATTACCACATCGATTCAACTTATTAATGCATATCAGTAAATAAAATAGACAATTGTAAATACTATTAAAAGGTATAATGTGATAAATGTAAAGATGGATTCAAATTAAATAAAAATTATTATTAAAGATATTTATTCGAAGACCAATCCTATTCTTCAGATGATGACCCAGTCACTCCCCCAGTAGTAGTTCCACCAGGCACCCCAGTCCGTCTCTTGCTAGTAGATGTCCCTGTTGTTCCAGACCCAACTGATTCAACCTCTGAATTCGAACTAACATTTTTAGAAAAAGAAAACTATTATTATAAAATAAACAATTTCAATTACACTGAATAATAAGTAATAGTTGATCAATGCGAACCAATAAATACAGTAAGCATACCTTTTTGTTTGAAAATGAGAACAGGAAGTCATTGTGAAATCTGTGAAGGAAACAGAATCCCCGACACTAACTAAACAAATTGCATTGACCCTTTCCAGAAATATATTTAATTCTGCGAGACTTACTTTGCATAGCAGACAGCTTGCACTTCATGCTAGTCTGGTTACTTTTTAGAAACTCCTCAAAAATGCAGTGCCGTCGACTCAGTTCCTTTTTGCAAAGAATATACAGGAAATTTCTGTAAATTATGCGAAAATTAATACAAATTAATTAATATCAATACAACTAATCAGAAATGTCTCGGAAGAAGTGTTGGTATTGAGAATTGTAAAGTCTTCGAACTCACTGAAGATTTATGTAATGAATGCAATACTAATTTCTTTTTAATAGAAGATAAAACAGCTTGTACAACATATATTTTTAATTGTTTAATATATGAAAGGTAATCAAGTAAGATAGTATGTAAGATATGCAATGATTTGTCTACTTATGATGGAGATTAGTGTGTTGTTGGGAGTATAGGGAATTGTTTGAAATATGCATAAAATAATGAATGTATATAATGTAAAGCTAATTTTTATTTATCTGGGCAATCCTGTGTTGCTTAATCATAAGTATCTGATTGTAAAACGTAAGCTATTAAAAAAGATAATTATTGTGATGAGTGTAATAGTGGAAAATTCAAAATGACACATAAGAACTAATGTCTGACATTAGAAATTGATAATAATTGTGAGACATATCAATATTATAACAAATGTTTGAAATGTAAGGTCAATTATAAATTAAATGCAGATAAGAAATGTATTCAGATTTTAAAAAGTAATTGTCAGTAAATTGATGAATTAACAGGAGGGTGTATTAAATGTGCAGATGGATACAATATAGTTGGGTTGGATTGTTCACAAATTAATGATTACTTGATGAATTTTTGTAAAATCACAAACAAAAATGGATTGAAATCGAGTGAGTATACTTGCAATACATGCAATGAAAATACAATACCAGTAGATATAACATTAACTTATCAATGTACAATACAATAAAATTTAGGAATTTATTTAGTAGAGAATTGTATTAAATATAAATACATAAACCAAAAGGCTATCTTCGAATGTTCTTTGTGCAAAGAAGGTTTTGTTCTGACTAAAAAATTATGCAAGGAAAAATGCAACACAGGAGAGGTTTATGCATTATAAAAAATATAAAAAAAATAAATAACAGCAACAACAAATATAATAAATCCATTATACTTCGAATCAGTAATGATTTCTTAGCACAATACATGTGAACAATGGGACTTTCCCAATTGCAAGACAGTATCTCCAGAAATATTCTTCCAATCCCCTGACTATCGGATTAATGATTATGTTTGCATTGAATGCAATACTGATTTCTTAAAAGTAGTTGCCATAAAATAAACATCTAATTACTACACTCCAAAATATGAAAACCCTAGTATATATTTTTCAGATCTATCTGTCTACCCTGGTCTCAAATGCCAGGATAAATCTACTGTTACTTTGGTAGGAGAATCTTCCAATGGGTTAATCCCTAATTGCGATTTCTATTTTGTGGTTTCGAGGGGATTTTAGGCTGATGGTACAAAATTTGGTTGCTTGAAATGCAAATTCCAATACAATGGATTGATAGAGAACCATACTAATAATATTGGATATATTCATAAATGTGTGTATTTTGATTCTGCTATTTCTTCAACTAATGATTCTGTTTGTCTGATATCGAAAATATACACAGGATTTACAAGATTGATGCAAGAAGTTGACTGGAATACCGTTCCTTTGGAAACTTATTTATCCTGCCATTTCTGTGTGCAGGCTTCTAATGAAGATGTGTTTTCGATTTTCTTGTTTCTTCACTTCGAAGATATAAGTAAATTCCCAATACATACACATTACAATGCAATGAAAAATGAAATGAAGAACCATCCAGTTTATCTAAAATATAAATTATACAAAGAGACAAATGATGGATATACCCAAAGATGTCTAAAATCCGATCTATCTCTTTACTTTCCTTTTGACAAAACTGAAATTTATGCCCTTTTCTTCCCAAATATGCAAAAAAGATGTGCTGTCTACATAATGAATACATTAAAGTACAACTACTTACTACAAACATACAACCCTTCCATCAATTTAGTAAAGGAAACTGTATACTGTGCCACATGCTTTCCTGGATTCAGGGCAGTCCTGTTTTCCCAATTCACTGGATAGTCAACTGATACTGTTTACTACCCTTACAGAATCAGTGGCTGCGAGACAATAGAAAATTGTTCCAATGCAGGTAGTTGGGTCAATAATTGTTAGATTTGTCAAACAGGATATGTATATAAGTGGGATGTTCAGTATAAATAAATAAGATATGACTATTGTATTGCCAATGTTAAATTTCAATGCCTCTCAGCAATAGAAGGAGGAGAGTGCAAGGTATGTAAGAAAGGGTATGGGTTTAGGAGAGGGATTTGTGAATTAGTGAAAACTTCCTTCTGCGAGGATACTAATACTATTTTCCAGGATTATATTGAAGTGGATGCTATGTAAGTATAGTTGGGTAGGTCTTTGATTTTCAGACAATAAATATCCAGTGGGTGTAATAAATGTTAAACTGGATATGTTTCCAAATAAATAAATTCGATTTTGCCAAGAAATTTAAGAATAACTTGTGCATAATCCAATTCCTT
Source organism: Herpochondria borealis (assembly GCA_032274145.1). Lineage (NCBI taxonomy): Eukaryota > Rhodophyta > Florideophyceae > Ceramiales > Ceramiaceae > Herpochondria > Herpochondria borealis. The sequence goes on along the minus strand of JAVCKV010468011.1, from coordinate 1,774 downwards.
AACAAATTCTTTAATAGAAACAAATATTTTCAAAATAAAAAATTGCAAATATTATAATTACATTACAGAAGGCACTGTGAATAGCAATGGAGAACCCTATATTAAATCAACCTGTGTTGTTTGCGAAGATAATTATATACTAACAACCACTCACATATGCATTTAATAAGCAAATCTAACCGACTGCATAAAAGCTTCTTACAATCAAATCGACGGAGATTATGATTGTATTGAATGCAAAAGTACAAGAAATATATTAAATTATAAATGTGTTAATAAATCAATAACAAATTGTAAAATCTACGACATCAACCCAACTTATTCAGTAGAACTATGCTCTCAATGCAACGATTCATTTTACTTGGCCACAAATAAACAATCTTGTATTTCAGGAAGCATTGTAAATTGCAAAATATATTCTAATCAAATAACTTGCGAGAAGTGCAAAGATGGATATCAGGAATGGGGTATTAAGGATTCACCAAGTAAATGTTTGGCATTATCAGACAATTGTTATCACTTAAGTCATACAGATTTCGAGAATTCGATTTGGAAATGCGACACCTGCAGGGAAAATTACTTCGTGTCAGAGGACTTCACTTTGGACAGAAATTTATGTATTCCTCATCCAATACAGTTGCTTTGTTTGGTGCATTCTCTGAATGACAAAATAAGTGAGTCTTCTTTTTTGTGTCTGAATTGTGAGTCAGGTAATTATTTCAGTCAAGTGTTAAAACAATGCACAGCCAGAACAAATGAAGATGTCAATTGTATTAAATATGATTTCGGAAGTGATACTTGTGTTTAGTGTAAGGCAGGGTTCAGTTTGAAGTAGAATAATATAGGGTGTGAAGAAACTGTTTTTGGAATCGATGGATGCGAGGAATATAAGACTTTTGGATAGTGTCATAAATGTACCAAAGATTTCTACTACTTCAACAATACGTGCCAAGCAATTGGAAGCAATGTCATTGCTCAGTGCAAACATTATGAAAAAAATAGTTCTGGACAAATATTATGTATTCAGTGTGGAAATAATTACTACTTATCAACAAAGGATAATGTTATAACATGTTTGATTGGATTGTTTGATTCTTGTATTGTTTATAGAGATTCCAAAAATTGCCACCAATGCGCCACTAATTATATATTGAAATTCAAAACTGTCTCCGAGACATAGACAGTGAATGGATCAGATGTAACAACTACATACTAAACTATACAATGTGATATTAATAACAACGACCCGACTTGTGAGGAAAGAGATCCTAAAAACCCCACTGCTTGTTTAGTTTGTGTTGATAATTATTATAATGATAGAGGGGTTTGTGTTTTGGTGACAAGTTTGATCGATAGTTGTTCTAAATATTAAGATGCGAGTAATTGTTTATTGTGTTTGGAGAATTTTAAGTTGAAAATTGTTGGGGGGAAGTGGGTTTGTATTGTTTCTTCTTCTTATGATAATATCTTTTATAATAAGGCGAATTTGAATTGTAGGTAAGTAAGGGAATATGATACTGATATAAAGTGCTCTTTGTGTGATAATGGTTATTACTTTGATAGGAATAATGATTTCGATAAATGTATTAATTATCATTATCCTGCCAATTGTGCTATTAGGAATGATAAGGAATATTTGAAATGTACAATGTGTAATACTCATTATTAACATGAAGATAATGAATGCCAATATTATAATTAATTATGATAAAATATATTTAATAAATGAATATCAATATAATAGGGGTTTGGGGTTTGGGGTTTGGGGTTTGGG
>JAVCKV010467789.1:0-11984 GCA_032274145.1 Herpochondria borealis | reverse complement strand
AAACCGAAGCAGGTCAGTTCTATGCTAAATCCGTTTGAATCTTTGAGGTCAGGAGACTTAGGAATAGTCACATCAGAAAAGCGAAGGATCGCTATGGATCCTGATGTAATTGCTTTTCGTAGTCAGACCTACAGGGCTTGTACAAAAGATCGCGAGATCCAAAGTTATGAAGTTCATCAAAACCTAAAAAAAGTCGTTACTGAATCTTCTATGAGCGCCTTAGAATAAACAGTCCTACTAGTTCCTAAACCCTACGGTACGAAACGCTTCTACGTTCACCCTGCCGCCTAAATAAAATAACTGTCAAAGGCAGTTATCCACTACCTAGAAAAGGACGAATGCCTAGTAGATTAACCTCCGAGAGGATTACAGACCCAAAACAGCTTTCGTCTGTCTGCCACGAAGGTTTTTTTGAGTGTCATTTCGGTTATACAACGCCCAGCGAAATGGATATTGTTCTTGAGGCTGTAACGCATTTTAAAATAGCTCAGACTTAAACACACATCAAGTCCTTTCTAGGACTTTGAAATTTTTACAGAATTTTGCAACGCCCAGCGAAATGGATATTGTTCTTAATAATGTCAGATGGAAATTTTTATAGTCTATCTAGAAGATGTCATAGGATTCTCTAATAACTTTGAAGACCACCTGGGACAGGTAGAGAAATTTCTACACTGTCTCAAGAACGCAGGGTTCTCTGTAATAAATGTGAATTTTCTAAAACCCAAATGGAATACTTGGGCCACGTCTTTATGCCAAGAAAGTTGGCAACAACTCAAAAACATTGAGGCTGTAACGAATTTTAAAATAGATCAGACTTAAACACACATCAAGTCCTTTCTAGGACTTTGAAATTTTTACAGAATTTTTGTACCTAACTTTTCTCGCACTGCAGCTCCGCTGAATGCGTTGCTAACTATTTTAGAATCTGCAAAATTTCTGGCCTTTAACTAAAAAAGGCAATAATATCGCCTCCGATATTATCCTGTCTCCGCTAAATTTCCGCACAATATCGATACAGATTCTTGCGGTTACCATATAGTTGTTGTTCTAATTTAAACGCACAAGGACGGCACAAGACATCCTATCGACTACTGCTGGATGGCACAAGACATCCTATCGACTACTGCAGCTGTTCTTTAAATTATACAGAGAAAAACTACTCTGTAGCGGAATTGACTGTCTGGTCGTCGTCTGAGCATGCCAGCTAATTCGCCCATTCCTTGAAGGATCAATCTTACAGATTTACACTGACCGCTATGCCCTTAAATTGATGCTTGGTTTTACAGATGTATCTGGCCGTCTCGCCAGATGGCGCCTACGTTTATGTGAATTCCATTTAAATATTTGATATAAAAAATGAGAAAAATCAGCTAGCTTATTCCCTTTCCCGACGAACAACTTTCATGAACACGTTGCAGTGCGAATGCGCGTGAGCGCAAAGACAAACCCACACAAACCTATGCGAATATGCAAGGAATTGCAATGAAGGGTGTTCGAAGTCCCTGTTTTAAGGCAGTTGAGCAGCGTAATGGATAGTGACGTGAAAGCGTCGGGTCACAGAATTGCCCATTGAGAACGGATGAAAAGAAAGCGAAAAAGCCAAGTGACTGGCAGAAACTGGTGTAAATAGGACCGGACAGGACAGGGTGTAGGATATGAGTCCTAGAGCGAAGTACGCTGTAAACCGCGGTTGGGTTTTGTACAACAAGACGAACCCGTAAGGGTTATGCATTGAGGGCATAAATGACAAGGCGAAAGCCGGAAGGCAAAGCGGTATGCCGCGGTGAGGAATTTTGGTTGCCCTAGTTGCGGAATCCAGACGAAGACTGTCGGGTACAGTAGATTGACTGGCACGTTAGTGCTCGGGTGCGACGTTCAATGGGCCCTCCAGCCGAGTGATCGGTTCGAAGCTGCACTAATGCAAGAGGCACGTAAGCGCAGTAGACTTGGCGAAGTCCGTCAGACACGGAAGCTTGCCGAAGTACACTTTTGTGTGTTGCACTATGTCCCGTTGAACTTTCCAAAGGTTGTTACTTCTCATCCGAGGATCGATGGCTCTACTCCAGAAGGTGCCGCTAACGCTACTTCATATATACTAACTCCCCCCTCAGGGTTAAGAAACATTGAAGAATGGAAAGCCGTGTAATTGGCGGAGGTTACTAAGGCTAATCGCGTTCTAGCCAGGGAAGGTGAAATGGATGGCCTTACCCGGCCCGACGAAGAGTCGGGCGAGCTCTGCTCAGGAAAACAGCGTGAGCTATGTGAATCCCTGCAAGGGTAGGTGAGCGATACAGTATCGCCGGGGTCTTCCGATTGGTCGGTGTGCTGAGGTAGAACTGGTAGACCAACCTTCATTCAATGCAATTTGGCCCGTAAAATATGTGGCCCGTGCAAGCGGTACTGTACAGGCGGTACAGTATTCCGATTGCTCGGTTTGGCGTAGAAATGGGACCAATTTTCATGGATGCAAATCGGCCTAATTTCGGGTTTGGGAAATTCATGCCAAATTCATGCCCAGCGAAAAATGCATTGCTGCATTGCCGGTTGTCCGGATTCTGTCGGGTTGTGGCTGATTTGCAGCGATGCAAACCAGCTGGTGAAATAGGGCCTGATTAATGCATTTTGACATTGAATGCCGACCAAACGGGCGAGCGTAGAAATTGGGCTTATATGATCTGAAAGTCATATGTGACTCGATTTTTGGATCATGCAGTCTTACACGCTTTCGTGTCAGTATTGCACCATACCAACGTCTGGTGAGATAGATGTTGTTCCAGACTTATGTATCCCTCTATTAAATTATGAATTTAATGCAGAGGAATACTGTGACGAACTCATAACTCCAAACATCGGAAAAGAAATTCTGGGCGATGAAGATACATTAGAGTTGTACAAAGTCTACCATTATTTTAACCTTATCTGTGGTAAGTAAAATTGACTATCTCAGACAGAGATTACTGCTACTAATAATGTTTACAACATTTTAAATATTAGTACTAACACTTTATACCCCACTGCAGTCAGCATATGTCCAATAGGCATCTACTACGCACTGCCAGCCGCGCAATCCGCACTCAGTACGGAGTAGATAATAATAAACCAGGCCGACGATAAGTTCACTCGGGCCCTGTTAAATCAAGTAATATCTGGCGTACGTAACGAATTCCGTATAAATCATAGCAGCTTACCAGCTCCTCGTCGTAATATTTGAAGCCCTCGTAGTGGAGTAGCTTGCAGAAATCGGTTAATTACTGTTGCAAGCCTCCCCATCGAACGTACGCTATGTCGAAAGCCTTTTTTGCGGGCGGGCGGTCCATGTGCGTCGTATACGCGACCGACTGTCCACCTGAGCCGCGGATGCTCGCTGACTCCTCTAAAATAGATGTACATCTGGACAGCTCCAGTCGGTGCGAGCGACCCAGTCGAAAGACGCGCTAATATCGGCTGGGACCCGACCTCTCCTGAGAGTTAGGCCAAGCTGACGAACCGGGCGCTTTAGTCCGGCTCGGTAACAGAACGAGGGGGTCACATCCTGGATAAAAAGAGAGAGAAAGGATAGAAGCAACAAGTGTGATAACGGCTGAGAAAAATGCATGACCGTATCAACTCGAACTTGACCATTTCTTTCCTTTTTATATACATAAGTTCTATATAAATTTCTATAGAAGGTACACCTCCAGTCAACCTACTGTATTGTAGCGAGACCGTCCCAACTCCACCACGCTGGGACAGCAAGATTAACTGGCCGTGATGCTGTTACAGTATGAAATTTCCTGTAGAGACTGTCCGTACAATGAAACTTATGCCTTCTCGCGAGAGCGCTCTACACACTCGCGAATTTAATTTGACAGCCCAACGCGTCTCGTGCCGGGTTGGTTTTTATTTGGAATCACCCATCTCGCCAGATCGACTCCCTAAATTTAACTGAACAATTCTGACACACCCCTGCTTTTTTCTGGTCATCAATTTCCTTTAAAAATCTTATCAACTAATTTTTCGGACTAATTTATTGAATTATTTTAATTGAATTACTTCAAAAAATTGGATGATATTTCCGCTTAAATCAGGAATTCAGTGCAGTAGTCCCCTGCAAGCAGCATATGGTACAGTGGAAGAGAATTTTATGTTCCATGCGGTGTTCTGTCGGGCATGACGTGTCACCTCAATTTCTTTTATAATGGTCTGTTATCATCCTCTGGCGTCTAAAACGTGCCCTCTCTAACCTGAGCCCTTGCTGAGCTATCCTTGGTTCGTTTTATATCTACCTTTCCAGTTTCCCAAGGCGATCTAAAACAGAACGAGTGACTGCCAGCCCCTTGAGTTTCTCGTCAACAGACAAATCTATTTCTGCGCGTTCCTCTTGTTCTTCGGCCTTCACATCCAAGACGATATCTCTAACGTGTTCCACCAAATTGTACTAGATTTTCACGTAGTCTTCAGCCTCCGTATTGATCAGTGCACGTGTAGTCATCATACTTGCCACAAAATCATTTTCAGCCACATTATTGTTCAGCTCGGCCTCCAGATTATTTCCAGCTGCTTCTTCTGCTGCATTAATACGTGCATCGCCCTAGCTTTTGAAGCAATGTTCGAGACATTTTTCAATTGTTTCAGCACTAGTATCAGCCCATGCCGAAGCGGCCCAACGAATGGCGGTCAATATGTCGATATTTTATATTGAAGTAACACCACAGTCAATGTTATCGAACACTTGATACAGCATTTTCGTCTCTTAATTCGCGTTTAGGGCAGCAATTGTCCCCGCATCCAGTGGTTGTATCCTAATCGTGGTGTTTTGTGCAAGGACTTCCACTTTCACATTATTTACTTTGTGTATGACCTCACTTGTACCAAGTGCAGAGAAATTATCGAGGAACAAAAAAATCCGGTTCTCCTCTTTCCCAACATTGCGACCAAATCGGTGGAGCCAACCGAAGAATAACTCCTGTGTCATCCAATCGTTCTTTTTCTAATTAGTATCAATTCCAAACTCATGGCCTATCTTTTTACGGAACGGTCTGGGCCTTTGTGCATTATCGAAAATCACCAATGTCATTATTTCAGGCCCATCGCCAATACACTACGCAAAAAAGGTGAGCTTTGTTTATTCCTTTTTAAACCAGTCTTTTGTGCTGCAGACAAGGTTCAGTTAGGTGGCTGGAGATAGAATAGTCTAAAATTCGTCTGTGTTCCACACATCCTTCGCGCGGTATTCTAAAATCGTCCCTTTGACATTTTTCAATTGATGCTTGCTTGCACTCACATCTGCGCTCATCGCTTCACCATGGAATCTGCGGAACTTCAGACTAAACCTCTTTTGAAAGCGTTCCAACCACCCATTGAAAAATTCCAGTACTAACTGCCGATCAGGCGGAAGATATCTATTTCAACTATTATATAGCCTTCGTGCCTATTATCGGAAAATTGCAGCGTTCACTCGAGATCATTTTGAAGAAAATCGCATATCCACTGTTATAGAGATGATTATATAGTTGTTTCTAGAGGTTTTCGTATAGACTTTACAGGACCTCTCGTTTTTTCGATGCTTATTTGATCGAAGAAGCCTTAGAAATGATACGAGATATGGTTATATGCAGGGGCGTTCGGCTTAGTTTTAGAGCTTCTGTGCCCATTTTGTGATATAGGATTTAGTGTTGATGAGATACAGATGCTTGCGGCGCTAATACACCTCACTGATGGCTATCTTTTGCGCCACAGAGAGTGTTTAAATCATGATTTAGTCTGCTGCCCCAGGAACTTGTGCAGATGGAAATAGGGAAGTGCGGTATGGATAGATGTTAGGCCGCAGATCCTTGGAAGATGCCTTTGGCAAATTTTTCTTACTGTACGTGGATACTTTGTGCGCTGCGTACCATTTCGAAAGGTTGAAAATGTTCAATCGGGGAAAACTCATGCAACTGATCGGGATCTAGATCGATAAAAAGAAATTTTAAATAAGTTTTTTCCTACCAGTGCATGCCCGTATGCAGCTATACAATACAGTTCCGTTTTTGGCTCACAATCGTACATTTTTCCGTGGCCCGAAAATGTATGCGCATGTCGAGTTTATGATTTTTCGGTGTATGTTGCTTGCGGAGGACTACTGTAGAATGAATTCTTATTGAGATTTATTAATACAATATGAGTATAATATATGGTAGTTCGTTACCATCATATATTTACCATATCTTGTGCTCTAATGTAATCGCTTTATGAAACGCGTAGTATAATCATTTTTCTATATAAGCCGCGCTTCTATCGCTCTACGCAAGCCCACAATAAACAGTAAATTACCTTCCTATCTTCGTTCCGCGTGCTGTAGCGCCGTGCATCCATTTAACCTCCCTGTTACCCCGTCCCAGAGCATCTAGTAAGTGTGCTCTGGTGACAATCAGTCGTTCCACTTTGAGACCGTAGTGCTCCTCCGTCCCCTTCTGAGATCTTCGTTCTCCTCCGCTCCTCTTTTCGCGCCCGTCGCGCGCCTTAGTCCCCTCTTTGAGCCCGTCGATTTCCTCCGCCCCCTCTACGCCACAGTCGTTCGCCTCAGTTTACTTCTTTAGCCCCCGTCTTGCGCTTCCCCGTCTCATCTATACCGCTCCGTCCCTAATGTCCTGTCCCTTTTCCGTCCCTACAGTTCCCTACGTTTACCGATCTGTCCCACAGGAATTACACCCCCTAGTATGCCGACTCCTCAGTCGTCTCTTATTAGCTTTCGCGCTGTTATTTCTATCCACTACACTGCTGTTGAGGATATTACTATAGAATCTAGTAGTCTTCTAAATTCTGCTTCCAAAGACCAGATTTTAGGAGTTTTTTTCACATAGCTAGACTCTTCCTACTACACACGGCACCAGGGAAAAATCGATTCCGATCTGATCCATCTCTCAGTCTAAGGGACATCGCATTAATTCCAAACAGACAGTCTATGGCTACCGTCGATTCCGATGGATTGGTCCAATGCGTCAACACATACCAATCTCACGAATATTCTCTAGGACCAGAGGAGAATCAGTTGAGCGTCCTCAGTTTTTCTTTCAGCCGAAATGGCCAGGTCCTTTCATCTATTTCAACTGACTATAAAAACGAGGAGAAGTTTTTTGTACGGAGTGAGCAGATGTCTTGGGAGATCGGTGTTGATGCTTCAAGAAGACACGATGCTTCTTTTAGTGTTTCCAGCGAGTGGGCTGCAGTGTTCTCAAGTTCGCATAGGACATTTTCAGAGTTGACAGTTCTGAATGTTACCCAATCAGAGGCTTCCTATCGCACCATTCTGTAGCTTATTACGCTTCATCCAGTGCAAGGCAATAGTTATCTGCAGGGTTTTACAGTGTTGACTATCAGTCACTGTCAACAACGTGTCGTTCAACTGACCGCCACCTTACACTCACGACCACTGTCGCGCAGTCTACAGAGGTCGACTAGTTGAACGACACGATCCCCCGCTACGGGTAGTTTAAATAATCTATCTAGTTTGGCACTTTATAGAGTCCGGGCATCGAGGAAGAAACATCGAACCCGTTCAGCGATCATCACATCCGACCCGTTGGTCACTTTTTCACCCGCAACCCCCTTGTTTTCCATAAATTCACTCCAAATCCCAGACAGATGAATACGATATCAGTTCTTGTGGAAAAAAAGGATGTCCTATACCTTGATGGAGGTGGTATTAAGATCTTCGACTGGATGTGATCGCCAGGATTCGAGAGCGCCACTTCTGGTTTGAAACTTGCGGCATCTACACCACACACTGCCTTTCCATGTTTTGAAGACGGGGCTCGCATTCTTATCCCGCGTGGAAATTCCCTCAGGCTGTACGAAGATGGCAAGGAACATATGACTTGGAATCGTGAGATGCCAGAATTAGTGGAGTGCGTTCCAATTAGTCCGAACGGTGATCTGTTCGCTGCAAGCATCCGTCCGCAAAGGGTCCGAAAATATTATCCAGAAATGATCATCCGGATATTATCTTTGCTAAGATAATTTTATTTTTTGATACTGAAAACAAGATATATCTATCTTTTTCGAAAGATGTTTTGAGATACATCTTGCTTATACACCGTCTTAAAAAATTTGAAAAGCAGCAATATACTTGCGATTTTCACATGAAATTTTTTTCAAAAAATTAAAAGGTGCGTCATTGGCCGATTTCAAATCTTTGAATTTTACTGTGCTTCCAGCGTCTCACATCTCGCACACGTAGTCTCGATGCCATCTCGCGTCTTCCATCTCGCACCCGCAGTTACGATACAATATCGCGTCTCCTACACCGCCTTTCCTGCAAAACTCCTGCGATATTGCATCAAACTTCAGGAGAGGTCTTTGTTTCCATCTAATCCGTCATGGGCCGCAAAGGGACGGGAGACGGAAAACGCCTGGTTCAGCTTTTTTCACTCGCGAAAGCAATGTGAATGATTACTTTATCTGCAAGTGCGGAATGCGCCTCAAACCCAATGGAACCAGCTATGCGAACATGATTTTGCCCATAAGATCAGCTCAAACCGATCATGAGCACAACGAGGAGGAACCGACGCAGGTCATCGTCGATCAGCACTTTGTTTCAAGGAAAGCAACACAGTGCCATGGTTGGATTGAGTTTTTCGTCGGTGAACTGCAGCCCATCTCTTGCATAGAGAAAGAGGGATTTCGCAAGCAGTCAAAGTTCGAAGCCTTCTCTGCTGACACGCTGATGATTTATCTACGGAAGCTGACGGAACTGGTTGAGCAGAAAGTTGCTTCTCTCCGTCCGGAGAGGATTGCCCTTGTCTTTGATGAATGGAAAACGAGTTTCGTCCACTACCTCTCGTGCTTCGCCTCTTTCTCGACTAACACGGCGGAAGGCTACGAAGCAAGGCTGTTCGCCATCTTCCCCCTAGAGGATTAGATTTCAATTGACGCTGATGAACACATCAATTTTCTCACGTTTTTTCTCGACGTCTCTAGGAAGAAATGGCATAGTATTGTGGCAGTTATCGGTGACAATGTCAGTACGAACAAATCGATCGCTAAAAAGCAGCAGCTTCGACTCAAGTATATACCAACCATAGATTCAACCTCGCCATGAAAGAAACCTTGGCTGACCGTGAAACAGTTCTTGCCAAAATCAACAATCTTCTGGTCAAGTTGAAAAAGCCGCTCCAAAAGGGCAAGTTACAGAAGCTCACGGACTATCTCCTGAAGTTTCGTAATGTCACACGTTGGAGCTCAACGTTTAAAATGCCCGAGCACTACAAAAAACTGGCTGGAGTTTTTCCAGCTTTGAAATCGCCTGATATATTCTATTTTTTCCTGACTCCAGCGGAGAATAGCACTGTTGAGAAACTTCTCGAGGTGTTCAAGAAGGTCGATTCCATTAAAAAAGGTGCAAGAAAACGAAACCACTGTTGCTGATGTGCGCGGTCTATTTGATTACGTCATGGAAAAATTCAAGGAAACTTCCTCTAGCCTCAAAGCAAATTCTGAAATCTTGCAAAGTACGGTCTTCGAGTCAGCGCTTGTCAAACTTCACCTCTGCAACCAAACGTTGCTTACCCGTCGTGAGCGTGCTGCTCTTCAGATACTTGAGGTCAAGCAAACTTCTGAGCCAGCTGAGGACAATGGGGAGGAATAATTTGCAGAGCAGGCGCTTGAGCGCCAACGTTTGAATTCTCAGAAAATTTCCAAAGCTTACATGGATTCCAGGTTTCTCTTGCCTACTTCTAACATTTGTGAGAGACTGTTTTCCAAACCTGGATATGTTCTTAACGACCGCCGCATGGGATCCCTACCTACCAACATCGAAGCCCAAATATTTCTTCATATGAACAAGGATCTCTGGGGTGCTAAGGATATCAACAATGTGATCTCTTTGAGATTGTCACTCACTTTGCAATAAATCCTTACAAAGGACTCATTACATCTGGTCACCATTGGAAAAATGAAAGATAATTATGATTATTCTAGATAATCTATCTTATCACGAGAAAAAATAAGATTATCAATCTTATAAAATAAGATAATCAGATACCGATAAGATATATTTTACGGAGGGTATGTCCGTCCGGGTACGCTCGTCTACGGCCAAACAGAAACTGATGACAGCGTCGCTGAATTCGCACACCCCACAACGGCGGCTATATTGATATGGCTATCTCTAGAGACAATAGGAGAATTGCGTTCGTCGGAATGGGCGACTTCAAGCTGAATGTTTGGCGCCTGACTTTAGATGGTGGCAGCAGCAGCTGCATTCGATAACGTCTTCAGTGACCATTAGTCACACATGCTCCATAACAACGCCTTGTGAGCCATCATGCGTGGAATACACTGTGAGGACGTTGGAAGAGTGGCAGTCGGACTTCGAAACGGAACAGTCCTTCTTCTCCAGGTTCAACGTGGGTGCAACGCCATGTGCCATGTACCATGTACTAGCGATTCTGCTGTCGCTTGGAGAGAAAACCACTGATATTACTTCAGCCCAATGCTACTTACCCCTAAAAATCGAACTAATGTACTTGAAAATTCCAAAAACATGATTTTTTTTGTTGAACCAAGGAAGCTGTTTTAGTGAGCGTATTTGATACATATTCTCTAGCGTTTTCTCGTTTGTTACAAACATTCTGCGATGTAAACATTGTTTTTCTTAGATAAAAGATTTGTTAAAAATAATTAAAGAAAAAATGGACTTAGCAGTAAAATTAAAACGAGAAAATTAAAATTCTACATTTTTAACGTAGGCTCAAATGTTTTTCATTTTTATTACTTTCTTACCACTGGAAATGAATAATTAGTTGTAAATTATGTAAAATTGTCACTTATTTATCCACACTGAACTCATTTTAATTAAGAAATTTATGAAGAAGTTAAGATATATTTCATGATATAAAACCCTTAATGGTTCCCTTTTTGGCGAAAGCTCTCAATTTAGATCAAAAAAAATTTTCTGGATGATAAAGGTTATGCTTATTTTGAAGCATGTGAACTAGAATGTACTGAAGAATTTTATTTTTCTTCTTGATAAGCGTAACATTGCTTGTATGTTTTGATCCTCTAAAGAATTCAATTTGAAAAATCTTTAACGATTAATGCCTGAGATACCATGTACTAAATCCCAATTGATAGAAAACGGGGCCTGCGAATGTAAAACTAAAACATAGCTACTCGATGGTTTGCAAAGTCGTATTAATGAATGACTGAATTTCTCAGACGAGAAGTCAAAAGTCATGCTGTTTTCTAAAAGTCAGTCAAAAAAAGTCTAAAAAGTCATCGTGTCATTTACTCATCGGACAGAATTTTTGTGGCAACAGGACGAATAAGACGCTGGAAAGCAGAGGCATGAGGGTGCAGAAGACCTGAATGGGGCTTAAAGTTTTCATCCAACTCGGTGATGACATAGGTTCGGATGATTTTAGTCATCTCCATTGTGCTCGTGAGAAGAGACTGTCGTTGATTTCCTTCCATTCTGCCCAGATCGCTGAAAAGACGCTCGGCACTTGCGGAAGAGGCTTGAGCACAAAGCACAGCGCGCGCAATTGTATTGAATGGTACTGGGCTTATAGCAGCAACACTTGTGTTACACCTTTTCCAATAAAGAAGAGGTTCATTAGGCTCCTTTTTCCCCAACTCTTTCAGTCTGTTTCGTATAACCTCATAGAACATTCGAAAGAGCCCAGCGAGAGACTCCATGTTAAAAGAGCTATTTTTCTCGTGCTCTTTTGCCTCGCGCGCCACGGCGTTGTATAAAACTGTCATGTACGCTTCTCTCTCGGAAAACGGGATGTCCAAAAATTCCAATTCGCACTCGTTAACATCTCAAATGCACGCGAGGTGAAACAGAAGCGTACGGCACGGGACACGAATCGCAGGACCAGGGGCGTCTTTCTCTTCGTCGACGCCGTCAGCTGCCGGAGACCAAGAAACAGCATAGCTATAAACCGGCTTCCAGAGGACTCCAAGACGGTTCTCTATGCTTTCCGCAATTTTTAGAGCGAGCTGCTTTGAGATGGATT
>JAVCKV010467788.1:0-37742 GCA_032274145.1 Herpochondria borealis | reverse complement strand
GCTGCTGAGCTAGCGTACCCAGTGGAACTTCTCAACAGTCTCACAGCCGGGTCTGCTCTTCCGGACCACCAACTCAAACTCAAGAAGAACTTCATCGTGATGCTTTTGCGCAATCTCAACGTCTCACAAGGCCATTTCAACGGGGCACGCTATCAGGTGGTACGGATGACAACCTCACTTCTCATACTCAAGTCTATCATGGGTGTGCATGCTGGGAAGATTCTGTCTCTTCCAAAGATGCCGTGTTCGGCAGGGGACGAAAAGTTCCCTATACAAGGGTTCAAGCGTTTTCAGTTCCTTGTGCGTGTCTGCTTCGGCTTGACCACGAACAATTCACAAGGTTCGTCGTTTGAAGGGGAGCTCGGGCTGGACCTCAGGAAGGAGTGCTTCACTCATGGTCAGCTGTATGCTGCACTGTCAAGAGCGACCCATCCAGGCAATCTGTCAGTGATCACAAGGCACGGAGACAATAGGACAATGAATTTAGTGTATCCTGAGGCCCTTCGCTAGAGTATGATAAGTAAACTTTGAATGATTGATGAATGCTTTGAACAAATTGAATCAAATGTGATATTTGTTGTGAAACAGTTGCTAAGGGCTGCATAAGAGCCTTAGAAGTCGCTACATATTTAACTAACGCGGACAGCGAGCTCTCGAACTCGATGCGAAGCGGAGACGGAGCCACTTGTCCCAACTACCCTAAAAAATCTGTCCGGACGCAGTCTCTCACGCATTTCTACGTACACAATTTTTATTTCGGGCTCTGTACGTCCGCCCCGTTGGAAACCTGTCCCTTTCCGCGTTGATTATTCCTTTTCCCGCCAGTCGCCGCGTTCGCACCCCTTCCAATCTGGAAAAGTGGTAAAATAGCGACAAAAATAAAATTTGACAGTTCTAACATTTTATAAAAAACAGAAATTACACTTTTGATTTTTGATTAAAAAATTACGATATCACACGAAAATAAAATTAGCACCAATCACAGCGCATGTAAGTAAGTAAAATGCAGCCAACTACAGAGCATTTTCACAATAAACGGGGAAATAACTGCGAATATGGCTACAGCTACGGATACGAATAAGAATAGGCATACACATACGCATACGCATACGCATACGCATACGCATACGCATACGCATACGCATACGCATACGCATATATACATACGCATATCCATACAGGTTTGGGTATGGAAACGAATACTGGCACAGATACGTATACGGATACGGATACGGGTACTGTTACGGCTATTGACACGGATACCGGTACGGGGACGGATACTTGTCTGGGTCCGGATAAGGATACGGGTACGGGTACGGAAACGGATATAAATACGGATATAAATACGGATACTGACACGTCTATTGATACAGATACGGATAAGAACACGGCGACGGGATAATATACGGACACGAGTACGGATACGGATACTGAAAAGGCTATTTATACGGATACGAATAAAAAAACGGATACGGGTACGGAGACGTACACGGATACTTATACAGACACGGATACGGATACGGGTACGGATAATGGTACGGATACGGATACGGGTACGGACGCGGACAAGGATATGGGTACGTATAAGGATATGGCTACAGATTCAGATACGAGTACCTATAATTATACGGATACGGATACTAATACTGGTATGGGTACTGATACCACTATTGATACCACTATTGATACGTATACGGATACGGATATGCACACGAAGTTTTGTCAGAAAACGGACACGGAGAAGTAGATGAAAAGAGAGAATGACACGTAACTGCATCCGCAAACACAGAAACGTACATTGACACGGAAACACATATCGATACAGCCACGAACACTGACACGCACTCGCACATACCCGCGGACATGCAAATGGACACTAAAATGTACGAGGAAATGCAGATTTACCTGCTCATCAACACAAAAAACCCGAAAAGAGATGAAGACGTAGAAGGAGTGGGATAAGTGCATGGACACGGAGACAGACACAGAAAAAAAACAGAGAGTCAAATGCACACAGGCACAGAGACCAAGAACCGCAAGCACACGCACATTTCCACAAAAACCCAGAATGATACGATAAAAGAGACGGAGACGGTGACGGAGATGATGGAGGAGAAGAAAACGGATAAGTGCAAGGACTTGGAGAAGGTGAAAATGACGGAGAATGAGAAAAATAAAGATACTAGGACTGGAAAGCACAGGCACTCAGACACGTACACGTACACCTAGACTGACACGGAAACTGACACGGACACGGACACCAACACGGACACGGACATGGGCACGTACACGGACGTGGAAACGTGGAAACGTACACGCAGTCGCAGACGCAGACGCGCAGACGCAGAAGCAGACGCGCAGACGCAGACGCAGACGCAGACGCAGACGCAGACAGACAAGAACACAGATAAGTAAAAGCACATGAAGCGAAGCTTGCAAGATCGTCTCACCTACTACCACGAAAATTGAGCACTCGAACTCGCAGCGAAGCGGCGACGGAGGCGCTTGTCAAAGAAATTTTAAAAATATTATAAAATCCAAACCTGTATCTCTTTTGGAAAACCGCTGTAATGAAGCAACAAGCTTACTGTAAATGAGAGTATGACCTGGTTAAGTTTTCGCACGTATACAGTTCATTTTTTCACGTGTACCAGTTTGCCGCACTTCGCACAAGTTGAGATTATAGGTGCTCAGGGTTGTAAAGCTAGGACGTTTCTTGTGGGGACGCCAGCCTAGCTAATGTGCATGAAGGCAAATTTAATTTTGGAGGTGTGACCGAGTTAAAGTTTCGCAGAATGTAGAGTAGGACCGTACAGAAATGATAAAAATGCGTTACAACTACAAACTACCAGGCTGAAATGTTGTAGCAAATATCTAGTTAACGGTCTTGTATAAGGACTTTTACCTGAAAATTATAAACTAAAAATTTCATTCGTCATTACTTTTTTTCTCGGTTGATTATTTTATGCTAGTTACTAAGAGGTTTCACTTCACTTAAGAAAAGTTACAGAGTTTTCTCAATTACATTTTGTTGGGATTTTGTACTTTACAAGTCTAACATCAGTACAATTTTCAAAAGTTCACCCATTTTAATTTACCAAGAGCCTTGGATCAAGGGTGCCCCACGCTTACGGATGTTGGGGACTTCAGTTGAACATGTGTCTGCAGGAAGCTTCGCAGAGGTGTGCGTCGTTGTCGTGAGCGAAGTATCCTTGGTAAAATAGAGAGCAACTGGATGTTACACAACTCTTAGTCAACAGGAATATAAATGAAAGCCGGGCTGTTCGTAAAGGATATATTTTGACGTGCCTTGTATTCTTATCTCGATTCGGTGGATAGCCAACTAGCGAAAACCCTGCTTTGACATGCGTGGGTCACATTTCTTGGTGCCCATAGATATTTCCAAAACTCTTTTATGCGAATCTCTGTATGTCTCGTTTAACATCTTTCAAAATGGGAATTTACTATCCAGTTCGTACGGTTTAAATTCCTTTTTAAACCAGGCTGGCATGACTGTTGTTATAGTTGCGCATGTTATCTTTCAAAAATAGTCCACTTACAGCAATGATACGAAAAATTCAGCAGGTTCCATTATTGAATTATGTAAATTTTCACGTGGAGAGTGAGAGAAAATCGCCGCTACGAGAGATAAAAATAGAGACCAAATCCATGCCTCAGGGAGAATATGACTGTTAGACAAAAATATATATTTATGAAAATCCGAAAATCTGAGCAAAAATTTTAAGATTGCATACGCACGATGTGGAAATATCATCATGCTCCGTAAGAAATTTGAAAATACGACGACGTAGATGCTGGAATACTTTAAATAACAATGAGTTTTGTGTTCAGCGTCACAAGGCAGCGCATTATCAGACATCAGTCCTCTCTCTTCCCAGATAAGTAAAAATAGTTCCACTTAATCATCGTACTCATCTGTCTTTTTATTATTTCCCGAAGTGAAGTTGTAATTTTTATATAAAAATTGGTAAATTTTCCCAAAAAGAAGGGTGGCTGAATAGCACACCTCAGAGCGATGAATCGTCTAATCCAAACCAAAGAGCGGCAAGGGATCAGGCACGACGCCGGCTGGTCAAATATTCACTGAAGCTGCATGAAGCGTCAAGAAATTTCCATTTCAGCTTAGTGCATTTTCTTTGCTAAAAACTTGCATAATGTTTAGGTAAAAGGGTGAAAAGTAAAGTTGTGATGTTCTCTTCTTGTCGACTCCAGATTATTGATAGTCTAAGACCAGATGAATCCACGTGTTTTGCGGGAACTTTTTAATAGGTTATGAACCGCCATGCGAAACATGTGGAAGTACAGGACGATGCGCAGATCATGAGACTTCGGTGTTGCGAAATTGTTGCTAAATCATTGTGCGAAATATAAGTTAAATTTTTAACCGCGGTGAAACAATGAATACGTACAGTGAAAATCTGAATTTCAGGGAAACTTCAAACACAAATAAATTACTTGAAAAAATTCTCTCCACTTCTCGAATCTCTTCAGGCAAATTTGTCGATAAGCATCCGAGAGATAGTGGATGTCTGTTCTATTGTGCACGGACTGCACCGAATATCCGGCCTTAAATGCCAGCCTTGGAAACCTTTCCCCAGTAGAGTACCCCAGAACAGAACCGAAATGCATTCCCCATATGACCGGCTACTGTTCTCACCAGCTGCACCACAAAAATAAATATCTCTGATTACTAGAGTGGCGACTGTAGTCATTCTGCACCTGATTTCTGAGCAGGCGCGTGACCGCTCGGTGCTTTTCAACAGCATCAGGGCTCAAACCATTCCTTTGTCACAGAAGATGCACAGTAGGTTTAACGCGAGAAGCACTGCCGTATTAACAAGAGGCAAAAAGATTAGAGAGGAAAAATGAGGTCACGACACTCTTTTTGAACTTTCATGTGCACATGTTCGTTCGCCTTTCGGTGACGGCGCTCGTGTACCGGGCGTACCCCTGTTGTTCCATGGGCCAAGCTATGTGCGGTCTGGCGCCCGACAGCCGTACACCTCAGCTGCACGTGTCTTGCCACTTGTATATGACGACGCTGGTTGGCACGTTCCACCAAAGCGGCCACGCCGAGCTTCAGCCGCACGCCGCCGCCCACTTTTGATTCATCAGTAGACTGTTGAAACTGCCTCCGTGCTGGCTGGTAAGGTCTATTTAAAAATCTTTTTCAGAGATTGACGCGATTGGCGAACGGATACCGTGCTGCATCTCCAGCTCATTTTTCAACCTCCTCATCACGACTGCCGCGCGACTTGCTGAGTCGACAATGGGGAATCTGGGCTGTTCTTTTCAAATTTTTAATTGTTTTGTACTTTTTTTTCTCAGCAGCACATTCCGCCCCACCATGAGCGGTTTTACACACCGCTTCGGTCACAAAAAGCTTCCCTGCACGCAGCGTCGCACGCAAAGAACGAAGACGAGAAAGAATCTCCACAAACCCTCTGACCTGTATCGGTAATACCGAAGCCGAACCCGGCATGCCGCCTTATTCACGGACCGCTGATCCGTCAAAAGCCCCTACCCCGCGGAGGGAAACTCTGCCGCGACAAAAAACCCGGAACTGTGGACAGGCGCCCGCCGCCAAATCGGCATTATCGCCCTGGCTGGTGCGGGGCATCATTGCTGTGTAGTGTGTACCGGTTGCATCCGTTTGGCTGAAGCAATAACACAGCTATTTCTGAAGTAGAAGCTTGCTCGCTATCTCGCGAGATCCGGCGTGATCTGGCACGATGGTTGTCTGTTCGCTCAAACGGCGTGCAAAACCGAACAGAGCCCAATTGATTGCGTGCGCCAGCCTTGAGGCCTCCCACCGAACATGAACGCCGCCGTCTTTCTATACTACGGGGATATAAATACGGTACTCGCCTCTGGTTTTGACCCGTCCGAATTTTTACCGCATTTCAAAAGTTCTTCCCACCTGCAGCGCTGACCTCCGAACCATCCTTCCTCTACCTTCTTCACTCGACTTTTCTCTCTTTCTTCCTGCACATCGCTATGAAGCTCTCCTGTGCGCACTCCCATCTCGCCCTCGCCGCCTTGGCCGCGCTGCTCGCAACCACGCAAGCTTCGCTCGCGATTTTCGGGGCTTCAAACCAGCATGCCGTGTCGCACTACAGCGGCAAGTGCTATGCGACCAGAGACTGCCACAACGACAAGTACGGGGGACAGTGCCGCGCTTGCGTGGAATGTCAAAGGAGTTGCTCGTACCCCGAATCGATGCGCTGTTACCGGAAGTACGCCGAGGTGTGCACGGGCAGCTCGCACGCCGCCGTCCACGAGCTGCACCCTGTCGCCAATGTGCGCGGCTATCTCTGAGTGCGTTGACCGGGTTTTCCGTGGCGCTGTGAATCGTGCAGTTAACGTATTCGCAGGTGCAGCTTCCTAAAGGCCAGGAGTAGCGTTTCGAGGTTGCGGGAGTCTTGCAACTAAAGAGCGATGCGCGTCCGCTTCACTTTTCACCCCGTATTCACCGGAGGGTCCTCGGCGGCGCCCGATCGAGTCTTTGGAAATTCAACCCAAAATTAGCGAAACGAATAGTTCAGAAATAAATTCGAGGTTTATTAATGAACGACGATGCCTTGTTGCACGTACAATTTGCTTCAATAAATATGCCAATTTACTACAATTATTATATTTATTATTATTATGCCAATCTCCAACAATATTGCGGATTGTGCTAATGTCTAATTAAATTAAATATTATTAAATATTATTTCTTCACGGAAATATCCAAGGTTCCTCAGCGTTGCAAATCGAAGGGGCCCGAGAACGAGGAAGTCTCCACTAGAAAACTTCTATAGCGTAACCCATACACGTCTTCGCTCTCTATGAGCTACCCACATGATCACGCTCAAGGCACACCATGCAGCTCTTGAGATAAATGAAATTGTTCAACTCCGCGCACGATAGGTTGGGCCCACGCAGCGGCGGCGGCGGCGGCGGCGACATAGTACAACGATTTGATGGACGCGCGCGAGCCTCGCCTGTACACTTCGTCAAAATTTCCGGAGCAAAGCCTCTTGGAACGTTCATTGCACGTAGGAACGCAGTACAGCCAGGCGTCGCACCGGCCTGCGAAGCTGTCGTCATTGCATTCGACACGCACATGGCACATGTTGGTTGACCGCGACATTGGGTGAGGCGCCGAGGCGCCGTAGAAAAAGACCTGGTTTTTCGCGTTTGCGAGCAACAGGGCCAGCGCAGCTAGCGTGGTGAAGGTGGGTAGGGAAAGCGCATAGGAGGTCTTCATGGCGATGTGTGAGAGGTAGAAAAGAAGGACAGAGGGATTTGGGGAGATGTTCGGCAGAACGATGTGATGGGAATGATAAAGAAGGTGGGGGTTCGAGGCGAGCATTCCTCCCGCCGTACGGTATGAAGACGTCGGCGTTGATGCCATCTGTGCGGTTTCAGATATCCAGAATAATGCAACCTGTGTATATGTATTTTTTGACCGGCCGGCTGGCGATTAGACGGGGTGGTGTACATGCGCCTGTCTGTGTGACTGGTTAGGTCTTTTTAAAGTGTTTCCCGTCGGGGAGTGTGGGATTGCGAGCGACAATGGGGCGGGAATAACGCGACCAGGGATCTCATACAATTAATTTCTATTGCACTTAACTGCAATAATCGTACTGCAATTTCGTATTGCTGCAACTAAGCTTATTACAGTAATAATTGAAGTGCCAGAAAATAAGCAATTTTATTGTGGTTTCCATAAAATATTGCAATAAATATTGCTACGTACAAAATTATTGCAATTATTATTGCAAACATTGACTTTTTGTAGTATTATTGTAGTTTCTACTTGATTAAATAAACCAAAAATCTCTTTGTAGCTCTGAAATGTTTCCCTAACTACGTGGACGAAATTATGAGAGGAATGTTCATGTATTTATAGAAATTCATCTCCATGTTATTTATTTTTAAATTATTTTCCATTCTCCTGAGGGTGGGTGTCATTACGGAACTCATCGACGACGGTGGCGCCGAAGTCGACCGCGGCTGGTTCAGAAAATTCTGCGACGTTGCATCGTACCGTTACGTACTATAAGTGGATCGACCGATAGAACCTCCTGTCCCGTTGACGTCAATCCCCATCCCACCCCCCACCCCCGATACAGTTCATCCCCCCATCCCCGCATCAATTCGATAAGAGATTCAATAAAAAAAGAGATCGTTGCGGCAGTTACGAAATTCGTTAGTCGTGAAACGAAAGAAGTCAAAGGCAAAGAGCGCGATATTTTCACTTACGAGTGCCCTAAACCAAACTATCCCACCAAGAAAGTCATATTCCAGGCAAAAACAGGGTTCCTTTTCCGCTTCGCTAAACAATAAATCCCCAGGGTGGTGAAAGCATTGGCGTGGCCTGATGCCCAGACCCACACAAATAGAAACAGTTTCTCTATAATTCCACTTCTTTCTATTTGCGATATTTCGCGGAGATTTTCAAGCACGTGTTGCTGGCGCTATATAGAAACTCAGTTTAAGAAGCAGGCGCCGCAGCTTTCCGAGATGTTTTGGGAAGGCATCGAAGCACTTTTAGATGCCTGTATCTATTTGCAAACTGGTGACTTATTTGTAGCGTATATCAATTTCATGAATTGATGCATTGGCAAGTGCAGTGAATATGAAGTATGGTTGCATAGATAATTGCATGAGGTTTATTGGTGGTACTGTGCTAAAGAATGCGCGGCTGGGGGATAATGAACTGGAAAAAGGTATATACAACGACCAAAAAACTCCCATGCGCTCAAGTTTCAGGCTTTTACTACTCCAGATGGAATGTTTCTTAACAGCTATGGACCTCGGGAGGGGTGTCGCTATGAATGGATCCTGTATAGAACTTGACTTGCAGTTGCAATATGCCTGAATATCATGGGAAAGCAGTAAAGCATCTATGGCGATAATGGTTATACCTGAAGAGTAAATCTAGAGGAACCACTGCAGGGTGTGGATATCGGGGAAAAACGAAAGCATTCAACGCATCTATGGCTAAAAGCAGTGTTGCAGTATAATGCATGATAAATGAGATCAATATCTACTGGAAAATCATGGACTTTAAAAGCAAGCTCCGAATTAAACAACGACCTGTTGTGGCACTGTAATTCTCCGCTATATTGCTTTGAAACATATGAAACTTCCGGTAATCTAAAGAGATATCACTTTACTTTGATTGCGCGCCGCCGTTGCTAGAAGAGTTGTTTGCGTGGTGAGAGTTAGATGAGGTATGAAGATAGGGGTCTATGGCGCAGCCCCAGCGGGAGGATACGGGAGAGGCGCCTCCCCCGCACTATACGCACGACACGTGAAGTATTGGGTCGTTTTGTTCGCTGGGAATATCTAGCGGTTCTTAGAGGAGTCCATCATTCTCTTCCGTTTCTCTAGCTCTAGTTTGTGGTCTTCTTCGCGTACTATGCGGTGCTCCTCTCTGTATTTCTGGCATTCCTCCTTCTCGATAGCCAAACGGCGCTCTTCAAGAGCCAGCCCGGCATCATCGATTTTCTGAAGCACTGCCGTGAAGAAATATATTTAGTTCGACTAAAAGGGTCAGATAAAGCATCTCTCTGTTAGCCCCAGGAAGAATTTTTGAAGGTGTGATATTGTCTGAGCTACTTAAATCCTCCACGGAATCCACTTCTTCGACATTTTGCGAAATCGCGGGACTTGCTTGCGACATAGACTGTGATCTTACGATGCTGTCAAGGAGCTCTTTCTCAGCTTCGCGATCTTGCGCTGCATTTCTTGAAGCACTCTTATTCTTGTTCAAGTCCTGTAGTGCCTCCTTCATGAGGCTTAGCAGCTCCTCCATCTCATCTAATTTTCCCCCAACCCCACTTATAAGCCCTTCTACATTATAGTTACCATCGACACTCTCTTGAATAGGGTTTTTTCCTGTCCTGAACACTTTTCCAAGTCAGAGGGCAGGAAAAGCGGCGTGTGGGATTAGCTTTGTTCGCTGCAGTTTCGAAGCGTTCCATCATGGCCACATAAGATGCAATATAGGCCTTCGCATCTGCCACTCCTTATAAAATCAACAAGTCATCATCCGGGGTGAACTTCGGGCGACGACTTGTGCGCGATTCATTAAAACGAGAGGCAGGAGCAGTTGGGGGCGGTTCTTCTCTGATGTTGAGTGCCGCTTCAGCTGAGTTCGGTGGCGATATTGCGATTATTGGCGGAGGCACAGAAGGAACTTGAGGAGCATTAGCAGAACTGCTGCCCCCCTTGTCTGCAGGGATGAACAAAGCCATGGTGAGTCTCGCTTGGTGGGATTTTTCGCTTGCGGCGCTATGTACCTGTGCTGTTGAAGCCTGGCGAGCTATACAGTGTGCTCACCGGCGAAGTTGGCGTTAAACTGTGCAAACAATTCTATAAGTATTGCAGAATGTGTCGCAGTTTCCAATTTACGAAACAGTCTGATTTATGCAACCTCGCTCACGTCAAATTGCAGAATTCTGCAAAATATTTTCTTACTGTAAATTTAATTTCAATTTCTTTGTAGTTTCTTTTCAGAAAGAAAGTGACGTAACGTCCTTACTTACCGCGGACGTAACAAGTTCATGAAAATCTTCGAATAAGTGCATTCAGGAAATATCCACTAAGCCAAACTGATAATTTGTTTGTCAGCAGTTGCATTCGGAAATTGATAAAACATATTGGAGATAAGGAGACAAGTTTTCAATGCACACACATGCGAGTAAGTGCACAATTCTGCTCCGATATTTATGCACAGAGCTATTGGTGGCCGACTGAGCCCCCAAACGAGATCGTTGCTGGGTGGGGGCACGCGACTTCAGTATAGTGTCCAGAGAGGATGCAGGACTGAATATATTTGGCGCAAGACCTCTGGTTATCTGGTTAGGCCCCCTAACCCTACCCAGATAATTTGCTTTTACGAATCGTTGCGCCAATTTAAAAGCATTTCATTGGACATCGTTTGAAATTTGATTGGGTATTTATTTCCTGAATATACCAAATCATGTTGTTCCTAAATTAGAAAATTAGAATCGTCCAATTTGGCACGGAAATATGCATTTTTATTCAAAATGTTCGACGCCGAATCACTGTATTAAAATTAATCAATTATTCAATTTTACCTCGTCTGCGAACTTAAACGTAGAAGTATTGCCTGAATGTTTGAAACCTTTTCTGGAAGTTTGGTCTGTTGCCCTGTCGCCAGTGTTGGAGCGTTTTATGGAAGATTTACAACCAAATCACTTCCAATTTCTGGAAGTGTTTCTGGATGATTTTCATCCATGTAAGTCCTCTCATACATGGAAGCTATTATGGAAGTTTTTCATCGGGATGAAATTCCAGGACAACTGCACTGGTTGGATATTTTAAATTCAGGAGAACTTCCAGAATACGAGATTTCGGAAGAAATTTCAAGTTTTTGACATCCGAATTTGGTTCCAAAAATTGGAATTATTTTGGATATATCGACTCCGTCAGGAATTAAGAGACCTGGATATTGCTTTGGCTGCTATCCATTCAGATTTAATTTCATACGTGAAAGTTTGGCTGGATAAATGAAACCCAAGAACACTTTTAACTTTGGAAGTACTTCTGGAATGGCGAATACCACATGGAATTAATGGTTTAGAAGTTATTTCGGACGTTTTTCTTTCTGAATAAACTGCATGTATGGATATTTCCTAGATGCTAGGCATCTAAAATTGGCTCCAGATCGTACGCATGTTTCGGATGCTACGGATTTTTGTAAACACTTTCATATGGGGGAGGGGGGAAGGCGAGGTGTTTCCAAATGGGGTTGCGGCGACGGTCGGTTTTGGCTATTTTGCGCGGGTGTTGCATCACGTTCCTTGAACATTGAGCCGCACCGCCGCATTTTAATTCAATATATGGATACGCTACGACTATGACAAATAATGATATGATTGTTACGGTGCAAAATATACGTAATCCCCGTCTACGACGATGCGTAGACGCTGGCAGGGACATCTTCTGCTTTTCCCTGTTGAAGTGCGTGTGGCGGAAAACGTTGCGTTGCGGGGGTGTATTGCGAAACAAAGTAAAAGTGTAAGGTTTTTCTGAGGCTGCTTCTCGCCACATCTTCAATTTGTTCGGTTAAGCAGCCTCGACAGAACAATACTTGAAATATGTAGCCCTCGCCCGCCACTTCCCATCGCCCCTGCAATGCACTGAGATCAGTAAAAGTGAAATATATCGCCTTGACCCGCAAATTCCCCCGCACTTCATTCCACCGCGATTTTTACTTATCTGCTGCTATGGAGGACAAATAGGATGGTGAGGTGAGCAGTTGAGTGAGCACTGGAGTGTTGAAATTTTCGGCGGTGTGGCATGTTGACTTACCCGTTGTTCGGGAGGACGCATTGAATGGATAGGTGTGCAGTTTTGTGAGCACGGCAATGCCGGAACTTTTGTAGGTGTGACAGTCTTAATAGAATTTTCGGAAAGACAATTTTCGGAATATTGGCCAATATTGATAAAAAAAGATTGAGATCTAAATAATGTTTTGGTTTTTAGCACATCTTTGGACATCAATTAATATTCGCTTTCGCAATAATGGAATTTTGTCAGAGTCCTCGGAGTCCTTGGAAACACTAATTTGTATGTGTAATAAAATGTTAATAATAACCTGGCTTTTTCGGTTTGTTTCCATTCCTTTTAATGCGAAATTGAAGCACGAATTAAATATAAATTTGTTGTTATCGTTTTTGCAAGCTGTGAAACTTCTTTTAATATCACGTATTACTTATTGTTCTCCATTGACTTCTCCCGTGTTTGTGTGCAAGGCAACCTTCGTTTGATTCTTAAAAACAAAACTTGCGTACGATATCTTCTTCTGTAAAGGATATTTACATAAACCCACATAAGTCTGTCGTTGGGGGCTGTGCAGAGAGCAGCCCGCAAGGGCCCGTGGCGTCTCCCAGCCGTTCTGAAAAAGTCCCTGTCTTTCAATCTTAGCTGGGCGTTTCTGGTTGCTTCGCTCACTGTATCTCTTAACAGTGTTTATATTTAAATTAAGCGTATTATCGACATACTTTGCGAAGACAACTTAGAGCTTGACCTATTCAAACAAAATTTGAGGACCTTGCATGATTTTCATCGTCTTCATGAAAAGCTTATCTTTATCACGTTCATTTGTTAAAGGTTTAATATAATTAGAAGTTATTGTTCGGTGGAGATGTGTGTGTCGATATTTTTTGTCTGCGTTCGTTTCAAATTCTTGGGTTTTCGTGGTATTTTAGGTTGCTATCTACTTTTCCGTATGTATGGACATGTTTTTAATGCATTTGATAAAAATGAACGATGAAAAAAGGAAATGGTTCGTTCTTACGTTCCAAGTAATCTGTTCTTTCTTCTATACGGAGGAATGGGGTGATGTTATTGATATGTGGTCGGAATTTGCAAGTATGTACCTATGTCCGAGCCTTCTCATCTGTGTGCGTCTGTACCAAGAATTTGATTGTTCAACTCCTTGAAGGAGTACGGGTACCATTCAACGGTATTGCTGATGTAATAATTAATGGGACGTATTAGTAAATTAGTTGTATCACGAGATTTCACGTGCATGTGAACTCACATAATCTTGAAGAGTTAGACCTCAAGCAAAAAAACCATCTCATCCGCTATGGATCATACGTTTCTTTGTCGCTTTCGTGGGTAAACTGCTGCGTTCAATACTAGTTTCATCTCTCAAGAGGCATGCAATCGTGTGTCCTTGGTGTAATTCTGAACTCCATCATGTGTCGCATGACAGAGTTGACCGCGGTAGGCCATCATGTCCATCTGAAGAAGTTATTCATGGTTCCTCCGCTGTGAGCAGGACCATGAAGGAACAATTTGTCGAAGATCATGAAACAAGGGATCATAATGATGTTGAATCAGGCCGTTCGTCAATGCCGTCAATGTTTGGGAACCTGGAACTTATCGACTTTTTCTTTCATATATCTGGGAAACTGACTAAGGATGACATGGAAATGTTACTCAGCGTTTTTTGTGAGGAGTCGACCTTAATTGAAAACTTGTTAAGGGGAGTTACATCTGTGTCACAACTACGACTTCGTAAAAGAAATTATGGGTTTAATGCAATGTAACAGCATGGGTTCAAAAAGGACAGAGTGCAGAGTGAATATGGAACAAGGAAAGGCGTTATGTTTGTTGCTGACGTAGTCGATGTCCTTCGTCAGAAAATGGAAGCATTGAATTAAGGACATGTTACAGGTTTAGATCAATTTTAGGATACTAACACATCCACGACACAACGTACCAAGCAGTATACGGAAAAAGGAGGTGATTTAGTGTCATGGGGGGACCTGGAACGAAGCGTTGTACTCAAATTATGAAAATACCAGAAGCATTGTTTGGTAATTACAGATATTTACTGATAAGACAGCTACTGGTCTTGGTTCACCTAGTTTTGTGGGTTATCCGGCACATTTTGTGTTGGTAAACGTTCCTCCTGAATTTGTAAATTGGTTTATTAAGACTTGCAGGAAATGCATTGTATTCTTGCCTATATTTATTCATGTTTCAGACGACAGGAAGGATACTGTCATACGTGTTAGTGTAAAAGAGTATTACCTCCGGAACGGTTTCTTACAAGTATCCGTTAAGATAATGTTAAAATCACAGGAAGAAGTTGTTACTACTCGTTTAGTGGCGACGAAATCGAGCAACCGATAAGTTAGATTTTTCTCCTGCTGTTCTCATGCTTTTGTGATTTACCCGATGATATATTATTTTCTGCTTTGAAAAGTGAGGTGAAAACTGCTTTCAGATGCCATCGAAGTATGAGGAAAATTGGAGAGCATGGTATATGTGAAAGTAACCCGAATCCTTCGTGAATCTGCCATCGAAAAAACGTCTGGCGAGCATGAGGGAGAAAGAAATTTTGCCCTTGTTAAATCATTTAGCTCCGGATTTTTCTCAGACCTGGAATTCTTTTCTGGAGGATAGTCCTCTTTTCCTACCGTGCTATATTCACAGTATGTATAACCTGCTTGGTTTTGAAGTTTTGCATAATCTCCATCTTGGGGTTTGCAAGATATTGAAATACATTATCTTCTAGTATGCTAATGCCCAATGCGCTGAAATGGGTGGTCCTGTGAGCGGGGGTTCCTCAAAAAATATTATCAACCGTATTTTGAATGATTACCTTCCCGAAGCCGACATGTATTTCAAAATTCCCGCAGTGCAACTCAACCTAAGTCGTCACTATCGTGACGGCCGGAGAGATGGAGCATATCAAAAAATGGATTGAAAGGTATGATGGAGGGCAAGTTCTATCGTAGTATTGACATTGTTTTCCACTTTTGCGTGCGAAACTGGACACAACGCTTGGTCTGGGAAATAATTCTCCGTTGACCACGGTGAAAACTACATATACCGAACTTCTACATGAAATTGTTGTTACTGAGCAAAGCATATATGGAAAGGATGAACATCCAAGAATCATGCGTAGAGATATTAGAAATTATGTTCGCTCATTCATCGGTGCGGTGTCAACAAGTTTTTCTGAGTATGAAAATCAACTGCATACCTTTCTCAAGTTAATCTTAAGGATCATATCGAAGAATATGTAACTCGTTTCGGTAGCCTCCGGGTTCTTAACGGTTCCATATTAGATTATTCACGTATTCTTTTCAAGTGAAACTACGAAATTACATCTAAACGTATTGGCACAACAATGGAAGAAAAAGTACTCAATTATTCCTGATCTGTTCGTGCGCACATGAAAGAAAAGTATGTACCGAAGAAGACGATTAGAAAATTGGCAGGAAATAAATATACAATATAGTGTACATGGTTTTCTATATATAACATACTCCAAGCTCTGGATGTTCTCAAGTCTGCAATATCCATAGGGTGTGCCGATTTCATTGAGGTCGCGCAAAGAGTTATGTAAAACCTTCATTTTTTAATTCCCTGGAGGTTGTGCGTAAGGATCGGAAAAGGGTGTCTTATTTAGACCGCCACATAAATTGATTGCCATGAAAAGTATTGGAAACGTTTTGGCAGTGTGCCAAGCGACGAATGTTTCCATGAAAAATTGCGTATTGCGCTAAATAGTATGAACCTACGAAAAGAAGTATCCGATAAATACTCGGCTACAAGATTATTGTGGACTACGGTTCGGTTTGTATGCAGTAATGGAAGGCATTCATGTTTGGCTGAATTACGAATCGTACTACCGGTGATAGCGATAGTGTTGTTAGGGTTGAGTCTCTACCATGCGTGAAACCACGTAATAATGCTTAGCAGCAGGTGCGGTGTGTCATGCTTCATGTAACGCACCACACTTTATTTGAGGAAGTTTTTGGGGATTCTGGTAGTCATGAACTTGTGGAATATAACCTCGATGACGTGTGTTGCGTCGTTCATGTCACAGCTTTTCAAGTACAATCCGCCGTTTTGCCTGCCTTTTTACGGGCGGTATGATGTAGTGTATGTCAAAAAGTTCAAACCAATTATGACATCTTTATGCAATCATGAGATAATTATGGACGAGCTGGAACATTCCTTGTTGGTTTAAGAGATGACTTCGGGACGGAGGCCGCAAATAGTTACACTAATAATGATCAATATTTGTGTAACAATTTGTGGCCTCCGTCCCGAGGTCAGACGCCGTGTGTGCACTATAGACATCTATGAGCCTGGATGAGGAAGGCTGTTGTGTATCACAACTTTTTATCGCATAAGACTTCGCATTATCTCAATATTTTTCATTCCGACGCTTAAATCATACCATCACAAAAATGTTTGTACATAAAATCGTTCAGCGCTGCTTTCACAATGTAAAAATCACATACATGTACGGCGCTTCGACTAATGTGCCTCTCATTCGATCCGTGTCTTACCGGGACGTAGCGCATATTCGTCCTTTCATTTTATCTTTCTTTCGTCGGGCTTTCGTGCAGTAGATTGGTGGATTCTGAGACTTTAAACATCTCTTATCACTCTGGGTAAGCGAGACTAACGACTATGTATGCACCGGTAAGAATTTAACGGAAAGAACATTCGAACAATTCGAACACACTTTCGTGATATGATTTCTGCATTGCAACACCACATACATATAGGACGATCATAAAACGTAAAGAAGCGGCAATCAACATATCTAATAGAGCAAGGGATAAAAAGATTATGTTGGCGACACTCGACCCGATGAAGTTTGGTGCGTATTCAAGAAACCCGAGGAACAAATCTTGGGCCAAACGAGTGGGTAGACAGAAATCAACAAGGCGCTCCGTATTCTATGCAGCAGAATGTTTTCGCCACACAACGCCCTTTCGGAGATAACATGTCGGTAAGGTGCGCCAACGCGATAAGCTTTATCCAGGGTATACTCCTATCGGCAATAACTTGTCATGAAGCTCGGAAAGTTCATGTTGTGCGTCACGCATATCGTTAGTGGTGTGTATTCCGCCCCTGTCTTTTCGTATCGTGATGTGCACCAGGTTATTGTAACCTAGAACTGTGAAGAATAAGTTCCTTGCTTTGCGCCGCCGGGCGGTTCTTATCTAAGATAAATGCATACGTAAGGAAACATTTAATAAATCTTCTGCGATACAGCTTTTGAAAAATACTTGGACTCATCCGGATCGCTGTAAATTTCATTCCAAGGATGTGAATTTCGTAGATGGTCCGATATTTTCAACAGAGCTGAAGCATAATTAACTGATGATGACATGTGCTAGAAATTGGTTGTGCTCACTGGTAGCGGAGGTAGCGGACATATCGTCGCAGTACCATCACTTTTTGAAAGTGGTGCATGTGTGTCGGATTGTGAGGAAGTACTGGAGCGTATGTATAATGCCCTTTTAAAGCACCTTCGAGTTGGCGGGGACATAGTTTTGAGTTCCATGTAATCCAACTATGACCATGTTGGTAACGTAAGAAATAGCACCTTTTCGAACAATAGAAACTCGTCAGGAATACTATCAGAGAGGTCATTGGAATTGTTATTGCGCTCCTTTCCTCACAAGAATGTACGAACTGTCGTAAATGACTTCGCTGGTGGCATGAGTAGTTCCAGTTCCTACTTTTCTTTGGTTAATTCAGCGTTGCGAGCATTTAACACGGTATTAACGGCTTTGAGTTGTACGTCACAAAGCTCACTTTCGGTTTTGGCTATTTCGTGATCCGCCGTTTCCATGCAAACACGTTCCATGAGCCATGTAGACCCGTTCGTTCCCCTTTTTTACTCCTCATTACGTAGGATCGGTACGGAAAGGTCGGCAGGGTGATGAGGTAAATGATCCACCGTTTGACCTGGTTGACATGGTTCATGTAAATCATCTCCTGTTTCCGGTGTGATTTGGGGCAGTGATGGTTGCGTATCCACATACTCTATCGCGCATATTGATTGGGACTGCGGGGCGGGGCGCGCAACGCGCGGTAGTACGGGAATGGGCATATGTGCACCAGGTATGACGGTCTGTTCGATATTAATGAAGGGGTCTTCGTCAACTTCATTGTATTTAGTGAAGATCTCTGCCATGGCAGGAGGTCGCTGGCCACGATGGTTATTCATGCCTCACTGCAAAAGAGGAGGTGGTGGTGAAAGATGACAAAAATATTTTTGGCGTGGGGGCGTAGAAGCGGAATGATTAATTGCTTTCTCTTTACACGTATAAGTTATACACTTACCGAATTGCAAACCTCGGGACGAAGTTCAAAAATAATGACACAGATAATGACAATTATTTGTGTCATTTTTTTGACCTCAGTCTTGATGTTTTCAAAATAGAGTGGAACACATAAAGCAGCGGCATATCCAAAGAAAGGCATGAAGATGAAATTTCCGCATGCACATGCGTAAAATTTAAGGGGCGTCATATCAATTTCCGCTGCAGCGAACGGATGGAAACTGGCGAGTTGGTGCCCCTTTCACATCCGTACCCAACCCCTTTATTTTGAAATGTTAATATCAGGCAAGGGAAACGCCATTCTTAATCGCATAATACTATCCGTGTGAACACCAATACCACCACAAAACCTTCCCGATGTAGAAACCGCAGATTAACACCAAAGTCAATGACTAACTTGCCCTCGTCTGTCTCCTTATAAGGTGACTTCAACGATCGCGCGGAAAACTCCGTGACACCATCAGCTTGAAAGTGCTTGTGAGGAAACGGCTGAATATAGGAATCCAGATGAAGCGCCGGACGCGAAAAGCATGCCCGGAGATGAACTCTCCGATCGGACCGCTCTTTTCCGCTGATCAGGCTACCAATAATGAAACTGATAGTGTTCCTTACACTACATTGAACATTTTGCCGAACCCTGGAGTCCTTACTAATGCAGCGGATGATTAAAACGACATTTTGGACCTCTAATCGGACAAGTTGGAAGTACCCGAACTTCATGGTAAACTTATATGGAAACACTGGACTTCAATGGTTCACAATTAATTCCGCACGTACTATTGATTCTAGAGGTTCATTGTAGCATTCTGATGTTTCCCTGTTTAATTATTTATTTCACGTACCCTATGCATGTTTATCGAAAATAGTATTCCCATTGAGACGTCGGAAAAGAATATGAACATAATCAAAGACTAGAAAGGTACTGATACGAGTAAGGCCATTTGAAATACGACGCAAAGTTAATTCCAATGAACCATAATTATGGTCACATTACATACTACTAGAGGAGCAAATCATTTACGATAGGATCACGAGCAGATGGACTCAAGTAAATCGGCTGTTACGACATCTCGTACCATGGTAAAAAATTAATCGCCCTTGAATAACACGCAGGGGAATCGCAGGAAGAAATATTCTAGAGTGACATGATCACAATGTAAGGTAAATGGCGTGAAAAAGCGCGTAGATAGAGGTCTAAATGTATCCCAGGAAACCGAGAAATTGTTGTCGACGGCCGCCATTATGAACTCGCCCTGTTGGGCCATGTTAATTCCAGGCCTGGTGACGAATCTTGCGTTTTTTTGATCCCACGGCGTGTTATAGAACTCAATGACCGGCCTGTTGATTTGAATGCTCGCACTTTTCCGTCCGGAAGTGCTTGAAACATTGTATATGAATAACGGGCTGAACTCGTCACCGTGTTACCATTAAATGGACAATACTAGACATATGTGCTACTGCCCCTGCGCTTTTAATTCACTATATACAATCTTGCTTTCATTGTCGTCACTTGTGATCCCGAGCCAATCAAAAATATCGGCCGCTGTTCGCTACAAAAGTTGTGCTTCGTTCCTCCGGATATTCCTATGAATTTCGCCGATGCTTGGTATGAAATGGTACGAACGCCACACGGGCACAAAAAACTGCGTCTGAGAAATTGTTGTGGGCGTCCGCCGAAATATGTTCACTTCCGTGATATCGTCAATGAAGAATCGAACAACGACCGTCGAAAAATTCTTCGAATGGCGGAAACCCTTCCTGGAATGATATCTCCGTGAGTAAATGCTGAAGCAGCTACTGCACGTTTCTCAAAGACAGATAATTTGCGCCAAAGCTGTCCCAGTGCATTGGGTATTTCCGCTTTACTGTCCTCCATGTCACCATTTTTCCGGACGGAGTTATCAAGTCTGCACATTTTCTCCGGCCGGGATGCTGCAGGACGCACAAGAGAACGCCTTAAGCCCTTTTCCGTGACCGATTTGTCATATTCGACATCGTCCTCGTCGCGAATTGTGCGCCACGTGGTCCATAAACAATCTTTTCCAGCTCCAGTCAAAAATAAACTCGCTTCGGTATTTTGTGCTCATAAGCTGCCGCATTATGTAAACCTCGGCCAAGTTGTAAGAAAGCCCCTTGTACGGAGTCTTTTACTCTGCAGTTTCAGTCCAAAATACAGTTGAACTTTCCGATAGTTGAAATCGGACATCGATGTGATCTAATGCAGGTGTCTTCGCGCTACTTCCTTTACCGGAATAATCATTAGCAGAGGGCGCCATCTTGTTCCCTTCAAGGGTACTTCTTGGCGCAGAATCAACGTATGATCATCGTAGCGGCAGTTCAGGAATGCACGACTATGGAGAAAAAGCAGCACGTAATGGACGCGTTACTCGGTCCCCTCGACGAAAACGCATATCGCATAGTTGATGTTCGGGGAAATAAACTTACCGAAATCGTCTTCGGGATTGAGGTCGCAAATAGTTACAAAACTAATGTCCATTCTTGTGTCATTATTTGTGACCTCCGTCCCGAGGACGCAGTAAAACACGATGCCTCCATTTTTGTCTTCTCATTTCCGTCCCATTCAAACGTCGTAACACAACAATCCACAAATATTCCGGATACAATTTTCCTATCTATTTCGCACTTCATACTATACATATAATCCTTTGCATCTGTGAATTCGTGCAGCACTTTGGTGCCCCTAAAGCAGTCCATTTTCAATACTTCTTGCTGTCTTGCAGCGGGAGTCTTCTCCTTTGGCAATCAATACTTAGTATAATCGCTATAGTGCCAATTTCACATCCCTAATAACCCTCATTCCATTTCGCTCCCCGTGTTTATGATAGTATAATTCTGCTCAATTTGTTCCTCGACGATATGAAACTTGCAGCAATGAACAATAGACTGTACTAGGCGGATGAACAAGCAACTTTTAAGTTCATGGATTAGTTTGTCAGGTTCGTTGGAAGAATCCAAAAGCGGATTTCAATGATACCGCAAGACGTTCTGAACAGACGTGGATACATTCGTAAGCCATGGAAAGCACATGCATTTCGCACCAATTATGTATCCAATGCGGTTGATAAGCCCGACGAAGAATACAGCACCTCTACCGATCCTTCTGTACATAGTGGATATTTCAAAAGAAGTGTGAACAACTCCCTCAAGACTTTGAGAAAGAGATTCTTAAGTATCTTAATGCATTCAAGTGCGGGTATGGATATGTCATTGAAAAGTATGACAAGATCGAAGGCCAAACTCGCATGTAAAAGGCAAGGGTTTTCATTGCAGACCCCCGTACATGACACGCAATGCTATGAATCTCCATTTCTAGTCACACCACGAACTTCCTGCTTCAAATATGTCAGAAGTGGTCGAGTGCATCGACTAGGTACTAGCACCAGGAGGACATGGAATTCTGTTCTGCTCGTCTCTTCAGTTCGCCGACTGGTATCATGCTTTGGATTTTTACAGACTTGATGGACCACTAGAAAAGAAACTTCAAAGCTATAGTCGCAGACGTCGTGAGGGCCAAATCAATATGACAGAGTAAACTGGGCAGTTCTACCTACGGAGACAAGGTATGTTTTCTTCAAGGAGGCACAAGTCCTTGGGCCACACCAATACGTTTTAGATGACCATGTTTATCTGGAAACCGAATGGAATGGTTCAAGATCAAGATGCTATTGCGTACAACGCCCAAATTTTCATCAAGGACACTCACCCACGTTATTGCAATGTCATCGCCAAGGTACATGATTATTTATTTCCTGAAGGATTTTTGTACCTACCGTGTGGAGAAAAAAGTGCACTTCGCATGCTGCACTCGGTATTTAAGTCTGTTTTTATTCTTGAAGAGTGTATTGAACCGTGTACGAAATCTGAGGACACATTTATGGACTTCTTCAGTGGAACTTTCGCTGTAGCCAAGACCTATAGGGTACTACATCAACCACGATTTTTTGTTGGGTTTTAGATCAACTAGGGGTGTTTCAAGATTGCCTCCAAACCGCTTTTACACTTTTAAGTTGAGGAACTTCTGTGCCATCATTTTCCCATTCAAACAGTCGATATTTTCAAGGAACATGGTAAGATCAAATACCATGTACTCATTCGATATGTACGTGGCGTGGGACGCCGCAATACGGAGTTTTTCGTACCGCCGGAAACGGACTAGACGTAGAAGTTTGCATGCGGTTTACTACGCCATATGCATACTTCCTGGCAACCCTACTTTCGAAGCCTGGTAGATAAATAGTGCACGTCATGCACCCAAACGAAATCCAGGCGTCATTCAACGCAATAAACGTATTAAGTCTTCTACATATGCAACTAGCTTCTACTAAGACTGTAAAAGCATCAAGCAAGATCCGAAATCAAAAATCTGGAAATGATCTTTGGGAAAGCCGAAAACATCATGCCATATTTCTGTTCCCTCGTGTATTCAGAATTTTCCTAATTTTGCACAGAAGCGAAGATCTACGGGTCCAGTTTTATAGCTGGTTCAGTTTCAGACTTCATGAAGTACACCATGAAAACAAGTGTGACCTTAATGGTTTCCGATTAAACGACTTCTCAAATATTTTACATCGTTGTAGCTCCATTTTGATCTGCAGGTTTCATCAAAGAACCTGAATATCTTGAAGATTATGAAGAACGCGAAAATATATTTTCAAGCGCGAAACGTCCAGTTGCAAACGTAGAGTTTTTTCGAAGCAGATACGGCACAAGATCAGGCCTTCTATCTAAAAACTACATAAACATTCGGTTTATTCTAAACACAAGAAGAGTTATACGCCCCAAATGGTACCATGAATGAGATTCAGAAAACCGTCACAGCTGGATATGAGGAAGATCTGGTTGAGAATTAGATAGATCGCGGTGAGTATGAGAAAGAACTGTCTTCCTCTTCTGAGTCGGAAAATTCGGATGCTGAAAGTAGAAGTGGTAGTGAAAGTGAAGATGAAGGTAGTTAGAAATAGAATGAGACTGTGTCTAACGGAGAGTTATCAGGAACAGCTAGCTGCAGATAAACAATCCCTATACATTTTAAAGTGAACGATCTACAAAAAAAAAGTTGTTATGCTCCATTATACCTGCACACTTCTTCATGTACAGGAAAAGCTAACCCGAAGTGAGAGAATGTTCAACCAATTTTTAGATGCAAACCTCATAATCAATTTTCCAATCCGATTCCAGTATTTAAGCAGGATGGAAATGAATTTAAACTTACAGAAGAAGAAAATATGGTTGAAGGCACCATTAACTTTAGAGTTGGGTGCAACGATGATCTGGATAAAATATCGTAATATAAATGACATCTATGTACTCCCACGGGGAGTTCTGGGATAGGGTCGGGTTTCAGATGATGCGTGCAACACATTCCACATGTACACACTATATCGTGTAGAACGAAACATTACACGACTATGAAATGTATCGGAATTACTATGGGTACAATGCCATGGGGACTACAAATTGAAAAGATAAACAGAGCTGTTCTGTTTCAATTACCAAATTATCTCGGTTATTAGAATATGTAACTGAGATAGTTTTATTAGGTCCAATCGTAAGGTGATTTTGGGTCACATATATTGGTGACATGTGATTTTTGTGGAAGCATACAGTCCCGAAAAGTAAATGAGAGTTGTGCACACCGACGAAAAGTTTCGGGCCAATAAAAAAAGGCCGAAACCTGAATATTCTTGAAAGAATATCCGCCTGTGTAATACATCCAAAAAACTTCCAAAACATGGACCAAAAAATTCAAAAACTCCAGACTCCCTCGTTTTTGGAAGTGTTTTGGATGGTACACATTCTGATTTCCATGGGATGGAAGAAATCTTCCAGGCCAAGGAATACAGAATTTTACCGTAGTAGTTATGATTACAAATTTGATTGTAGAAGATACAAATGCTTCACACTATTTACTTAACATTTATAATACGTGAACTTTAATTTAAATTAATGTACAACATTAACATTTTTGAACTATATTAACGTTTCCCATAAGCTTAGACGTTGCTGTTGGAGAATAGTTAGATTTTCACTTCGTCTTTTACTGTGGTTTGTTCAGCGATTTATTCTTGTTCTCAGGGATGCAGCTCTATCCTTTTTCAACAGGCCGCATTTTCATACTGATCCAGATCCCAACGATTTCATTCCCGAGCTCCTCCTCGGTCGTCGAGTCGTTTCGTCGTCGTAATCGGGCTTAAAGCAGATAATGCAAAGAGCAATTTCACTACCACTGTGGCCATCATGTTACACACCGCACCCCTTCAAAGATGATTTCAGTGACCACTGTGTTTTTATAATAATTCTTAACTGCGTCTGTTTTCTCACTCGCAGTTACGGGAGCAGGAGAAGATCGTTTTACTGACGGCTCTAGGAGATGAAGACCATACCATTACAACAAATAGAACCTCCAATCCT
This sequence comes from Herpochondria borealis, assembly GCA_032274145.1. NCBI lineage: Eukaryota > Rhodophyta > Florideophyceae > Ceramiales > Ceramiaceae > Herpochondria > Herpochondria borealis. The sequence continues at coordinate 12,654 of JAVCKV010467788.1, read as the reverse complement.
GCAAAAATCGTTCAACCGGACGTTGCCAAAGCCACACGATGTTCTGCTTCAACGGGGCCCAATATTCACCGACCGACCGTCTCACTTCCGGCAGGTGACGTCGGCCGGAAACTTGCCACCTCAGAACCATCCAAAAGAGGACCGTGCGCTGCTGACTAGGAGCATATGCAGTTCTTGTAGAAGCAGCAAAAATCCTTACCCAGGGGTCGGATTCAGTACTGCAACTTTCACAACTACTGGGAGTATCGTAATAATTTCAAACGCAATGGTAGATTGAATCGTTATTGGAAATGAATATGGCCGGCTGCACACGTAGAAATGCCGCGGCATCGTGTTTCATAGAGTTGACGTCCGTTCGAGAGGCACCGAAGACCACGGGTGAGGCCTACGTGGGTGCGAGCAGCAAGAACATTGTGTTGAATGCGACCAAGATGACTAGCGAGAGCGAATGAGCCGTCTGTATTTATTACGCCCGCTTACAAGCGTGTTGAGAACAGGTGTCTTTTAATTAGATATCTAGCGTGGAACGTACTTTTTTGGAGCCTAGTTGTATGTAGTTTTTTCTTTCAAGTTCAGCCTTCTATATTGGTCCCACTCTTTTCACTGGTATTTTCTGTGGTAGCAAAAATTCATAAGAGGGATTCGTGAATCGATAAGTTAGGAAAAGGAAAGTAACATACCGTTACAGAAACATCAGATCTAGACTACTGCATAGATACGTCAAGATTGTCACACGCAACAGCATTGCAATGTGCAGTAGGAATGTGAAGGAGCAATAAAAACAGCCGAATCAGGGTAAAGAGACACTTGAATAAAGAGAGAGATGTGGGGTTATGCTTTGAACGTGAGAAGGTGAAAGAAAGAAATGTTAAAAAGGAAAATGTTAGTGAGGGGCGAGGGGCCTACGAGTACTTATAGATCTGTATATAAAAAAAACGGCGAGCTCACCAGATTGAATGCGGCAAGCTTAAGATTTTTTCCGCGCTATCTAACTTCCAAGTTGCAATGGAGATAAACTCTGAGACACGCAGTGACGTTCACTCTGAGATTTTGTTCTACCCGTGATACCGGCTCTTCGCTGTTCCGTAGATTTAATACGATTGTATTATTAGATTTTTTTCTTTGGTTGGTGCGATTGGAGAAACGTCGGCCGTCCCGTTCCCCCAGTAGAAAAGATTCCCGTCCACATTTTTTCACGACCGCCGCTCCGATGCCGCTTGGTAGACAGTTAGAAAAATGTATCTCTTTCTTGGAGAATAAAACAACTTTTTCTTACATTATAAATTTGTGTTCTTTCGATATGGGGCGCCTACGCCGCAAAAATCACAACAATGCCCACTTCCGTAGTCGTGAGTCGCTCCTAAATAGAAAACTCTTGAAAGAATATTAGAGTTAGCTTCAGTTTACTTCGGCACCACGGCCAAAATATCATGAACTGTATCCGTCTGCAGGGTATAATGCCAATGATGCGACGCAGTCGAGAACTGAACCTTCATTGGGCCATGGAAGGAAAAATATTTTACTCATTATCTCTGTACCAGCAATACATTTGAAATTTCCCCTCAGTTCCCAAACGTCAAGCATTCATTTTCTTACGGAGTGTATACAGAATAGACGATGACACTCTCAATTTGGATAGTTCCAAATACTGCATCACCTGCTTACGTCTTGAAATCTAGTCTGGCATCCATGGCTCAGTGCTCAATTCATGGGTTGCCCAGTTCATTTGCACCTTGTCCAGCACCAGCTGGTTAAAATTAGTTTCCGTGCATTAGTTTCCGTCCATTATTACCTGCTTTTAGATTCAAATTTGACGTAAAAACCCTAAGTTTGAAACATCATCATCGTTCGCTAATATCTACATTTCTGCACCCCAAATTCATCATTTGCAGTACCGTCCGTCTATGTTCTCGTTATCCTCATTGTGTACACAAAATATCCGTCAAGCCGCCGTCTCTCCGAAAAGACGTGCACCTTGATTCAGCGCCCCAAAACGCGATATGCAGCTTCGCGCTACAACCCCGTTCACGGGTTTAGGGTACGGGAAAGATTACGACTCCAGCCAAAATATTTTGTATCCGTGGCACCAGTTGCAGTGTTGTTTGTCGGTTTGCTCTAAAAATTGAAACAGTGCCTGACAAGATTGTCTTGCGTTGCTTCCTGTTAGTGTGAGGTGTTCTTGAGATGTAATGCGTGTATTCGCATGTATCTTTCTGAATTTCTTCCCTCTTTTTTGACTTTCCCTTTCTTTCCTTACTAAACCCACACATGGCTTCTTCGCCTTTCAATTACTTGCTTCATGGACTGGTCCATGCGCGTCTGAGACAATAGTTGCAGAAGCGCAGCTGTGTAGTGTAACTTTGTGAGACAGTCCGCCACGCTAACGTCAGTACTTACCTTTAAGATACTGAGTATCCCGCGTTTGAGGAGATCGCGAGCATGATGGTACTTGAAGTCGATATGCTCGGTGCGCAGTTATATGTCTCTTCGTGAGATAATAGAGATGCCTGCAGCGCTATCGGTTTCGATAGAAGTGGGTGCAAACGATGAACTCTGTTGCCACGTTTCTTGATGATGTATATCGTAGTTTATCGTGTGAATAAATGCCACCTCTCGCGTGCAGATTGATGGAGTAAGATACTTGGATTCGACATTGTACATTGAAAAGATTGATTGCATCTTGTTGCGAAATTAGAAAGAAACGCTCTTTGCAAAGATTGTGAAGACGGTTGTAGACTTTACGGTTGTCTCTTCACTGCACCAGCTAGTGCCGACTGCCACTGGGAGATTGTTGCCTTTCATTGGTGAGAGATGCAGGAAGTGCATTCCGTAGCTGAGGGTCCTGTAGATGAAATGGAAGAGACGCTTGGAAATTGCATAGTGACGACGGTCTCGGGTCATGCAGATGAAGCGCCATGGATGAGACAGAATATTCTAGGCGTGTCTGGTGCAAATTACAAAGAATTTAATCATTCCAATCTTCGGGTAGTGGATGTGGTGGTCTTGCAGACCGAAACAAATCTCTGGTATTAAAAAAGTTCAGGTCGCAGTTGACAACCAATTATGTGTAATTGGCATTGCTGCTAGAAGTGCTGAAACACTTCAGAAGAAACTGAGCGTACCTAGGACTGGTAAATTTTGGTACCATCGTGGTTTCGGGTGATATTCCAACGAATAAGAGCCTGAAATTGACAGCAGAGCATTAAATCAATTAAACCGTGAAATGGACTTTAATATTCAGGTTCAATGTATTTTAAATGTGATTTTTCAGATCAAATACGAATATATATTATTAAACTTTGAATAAAAATTTTAAACTTCCAGTCATACCGAAGGCTGCCGAATGTCTCTTCAGTGATCTTGGGAAGCTAGAGAATCGCCAGGCGTAGTCAACCTTATGTGGTACGCTGGAAATGACCGAGCTCATTCGCATTTTCGTGCAGAACGAGCTCGGCAGAATCTCATTGCCGCAGAATGGGCTTCAGCACCCTCAGGCTGCACATTTTAATCGCCTTATTACTCGTGTAGCTATTGAGAGTCAACGTGGAAAAACAAAGTGATACTTGATGCTCAATAAATCGTCCCTATTGTGGCCTCTGAGTTTTTTTTAAAAAAAAGTGCCATCTGACTATTGACTGACTACGAAATGACTGACTACAGTAGAAAATGACTGACTGCCTGACTTGAAATTCAGAAAAATAGTCAGTCATTAATACGGCTCTGCGGCAATGGGATGCGAACTTCTATGCGTGCCGAAGGGAGACGCTTGCTCAAAATTTTTGCATCAGGTATGGCCTTACCCGAAGCTGCTTGGATAGATCTGTAGCGAACATCATCACTAGTGCTCGGGGCTAATGTTCTTATACGAGCCGCTGGACCGAGCGCCGCTTCTCTCGGCGGTTAATTGCGGCGAGGTCGGGATAACTATGCCCGTGGAGTGGAAAAACCGTATGAGTTTCGCCAAATTGTTTTCTTTACCGTTCTCAGCTTGGAGTGCCTTGAAGCGATATAAATTGGTCGGGAAAAGGTTCTCGACCATTAAGATGAAGTTTTTTGGATGGGCCAGTAATTTAATCTTGGTCTTCAGGACTAAGAATTCGTACTTGGCTGTGCTTGACTCCAGCAGATGCGTGGCGCATAAATTCCCTCCTACATTCGAGGAGAAAGGTCCAGAAAGGCCATAATGTACCTCTGAGTGGGAAGGTACGACAAATGCAACGGGCTGTATGGGAAACTTGGTCAGCTTGGAATTCATGCACAGTAAACACTCTAGCTGCTTCGTGATTTAACTCGAGAAGATGAAAAAGCTTCGATAATAATTGAGAGGTTGATTTATCTCTCGAAAGAGATGTGGCCAATCTTTTTGCGTTATTGTTTGTATTCTCCGTCGCTGGTACGACGGTTGAAGTTAATAAACTTCCTTCCATACATGAAATTATGGCTGACGGGGTACATGCAGTTGAAACACGGCATATCCCATGGCAGGTAGCTTTAGTTTGTAAACGCTGCATTGAATATTAGACACGACTTCACTGGGCGACGTGCGTATGTCATGAAGATCTCGAATGAATCTTATAGTATGTCCTCCGAAAGGATGTTGAGGGTGAAGTTAGGCGTATGAAATGCCTCAAAGACGGATTCATTTTATAGCTTGACTCGGACTTTTATGTTGCCAATTATTCCAGAGTCATCGTAATCAACACAAACGGTGTCAGGAGAGATGGTCTTTCAGTCGATCAATGCCGATATATGGTTTAATATGTTTTGTGCAGCACCAGAGTCTATGAAGGCATGGTAGGACTTGCTTTCGACAACTTCAGCGACTTGAACGCGGAACGTGAGTAATGAAACCATAGCCAGTGGAGGCTTGAACAGATTATGGATGTGAGGTGCCGAAAGTACATGAGGTAAGGGCAGAAAAGGCCGGCGCACCGGACGAAGTTGATCCCTGCACGTGTGACCACCCCCCGGCACCCGGCAATTCCGTAACTACTCCGCTACTTCGCCACTCGGCGAAAAGGGTGGCATTGGATTACAATGCGCCGTGTATGGTCCGGTAATCCCCTAATTCACCACCCGGGGTGCCACGACCGCCAATTGGTTCGGTCGGATGGGTTTATGTTGGTAGTTGGCGTCATTCCTTTGGGATACATATGAAGATGGATGAACTATTGGAGATTTTTAAGTTAAGGCAGTGAGCGCTAGGAAAGATCAATGTAAGTGCTAAAGTTCTTTATGTAGTAAGTTATACTTTTTGCCCTTGGGCCGTGTTTTTGACCACGAGCTCCACCTTTGGCGATACCTCAGCCGCTTTATAAGAGGCTTGGGTGGCACCGCGGTTGGAATTCCTGGGCAGGATTGGCGTTAGAGATGTCAAATCCCCAAGTAAAGCTCATTTCCCGTCTTTCTTCTCCTCTCCCCCTTTCCTTTCTTTCATTTTCTTCTCCGTTTTGGTATTGTTGGTTGTGCTTCCAAGTCGGACAATCACAACGCCGCGCGAGAACATAACGCACGGCCATATGATTCAGTTGTCCCCTTTCGCACATTTCGCTCCACCGCGCTCAGCTCTACCGGTATTTGTACCTATGTGCGCGCTACGGGAGTGATCTACCACGCCGCACCACAGTTCATGAAATTTTGGATGCACCAACTGACCCTAATGAGTGACATGTTCCATGTTGGCAGTGGGATTAACACAAAATGGAGTGCCACTCTCGCGGTTGTTGACATAGAAAGAACCACGATGCTTTCCCTGAGGTGTAGGCGCTTTCTGAAACCCCACGAATTGCTTTTCTGATGATTATTCCTTTAATATTGACCCTGATGGTTGGGTTTGAGGATTCCGCCGTTTTTGTCGCCTTTGATGCGAAAAATATAGAACTTGATGTAGTGAACGACTTTTCTACAGCAAGGAATGGTACTAGTTTGAATGCCAACATACCCACCACGGCCCCTGATGCCTATTTCGCCGCTACCACTTCTACCACGACGGCGACCACGAACACGGAAAAGATGGCCGCCACGGGTTTCATCTGCATTTACATAGTTTGCATGAGAGGTTTCTCTATGAAAAAGAAAATATTCTTACTGAAAGAATTCATTTTATCATGAAACAAGATTTGATGGAACAGAGAATCATTGGAAAGGGCATCGAACGACTGCGGAACAACTTTGCCAACTTGTCGTCATCCGACATGTTCTGGTATATAGACGAAAAATCATTGACTATTGAGATGAACATTGATACACGGCCATCACAACTGCCGAAATACTTTAATGAGCGGCCTTAGATCTTGGCTTGGTGGTTCGCGACGCCTTGGGTGCTGGAGGTAGTGAAGATATTGGTGAGCTTTTCCCACATAATTTTGGCAACTTATATAATATTCCAGAATGGCACTCTTATTGGCGCAGATTAACTATCCAACCCAGATAAGGAACGAATAATTGTACCTGGCATTTGTCTAAATCCAATTTAATTAGGATTCTCTAGAGGAATCTTGCAGCATGTCGGTGAATCAAACGAAATGCGGGCCATCATGACGGAGAACGGCGTACATTGTGCGCTTCCACAAGATGCAGTGAGCAGCAAAGTTGAGCTTGGGAACTTTGGTGAAGCCAATATGCACAAAAATGTTAACGAATTTGTAGCATCTCGCCGTACCGGGCTGAATACACCTTATCCCCTCCTTTTTGCGTGGTTCTGTAAAGCCGTACAGAACCAACAACTACCACCGTACAACTGCACAGTTGTACACCACCACGATATATGGTGTGACGGAAGAACGTCCCCGCTGGGCGTGTTAATAGCCGTAGATGTTAAATCATACACAAGCAATTAGGCCCCTCCTCCTCGCCAGTTTTAGAGTGGTCTCCCACCCCACCTCTCTATCCCGTGCCGCTGTCGTTAGTCTGACGACGTCGAGGCGGCCTCGCGTGGCATCACAGCGAGCTTGCTGTGAAAGCAATTATTGGTCTACAGACCTAGAAAAGTATTATCACGGGAAAATGTGCTTAGCCTTGCGTGATGAAACACACTAAAAACCTCACCCGCTGGTACATAATGTGAGGCAACCGGCAACTAGTCGCTAGCAAGCGGCTCGTTCGCCACAATAAAGCTACTTTTAAACTTTCTTTTCCGACGCCACTCATAGCCAGGGTCTAGAACCAGTCGGTAAGCAAACCCGGTATCCCCTTCGGGCTCCAGGCTATCAAGCCTAGGGTGACGACAGCCTCCGAAGAAGCGGATCACCTACGTGGAGTCACGCTCCGCGGTGGGAACAGTAGATTGGCGGTGGGTTTTCAAGCGGGAACAGAAGTTACTAGCCCTGACCGCACCAACCCCACCGAAATGCCTCCACCCGGAAGCGTACATCCGAGCGTTGAAAAGTCAGGTCTTAGAACTTCCGCGCCAGCAGGCAAAGGAAGTACAGTTGCCCGCGGCGCCCTCTAACCGTCCTTGATCGACAGCCGTCCGGAGAAGATGTGGGAGGAGGTATTGTATCTGCGTGGTAAAATCTAGATGTTTTCTAACCACAACTACGAGACCGCGATGTGTCTGGGACAAATGGACCAACGGTTGGAGACCATTGAGAACGTGCAGCCGCACACATTTAAGGCCCGGGCCATGGATTTGGATACTCACGTAGCGAGTATCCACTACCGCCTGTCCTGAATCGAGCATGGACTCGATACCCGTTAAAAACCCTCACCGCTGATGCGAAATTTGCGGCAGTCATTAGTTTGCCGAACCAAAGATTTTTCGACATCCCCATCTCTGCGTGCATGGCATCAGCGGTCGCCCACTTTATACCTTGCGTAACTGAATAAGCCGCGACCCATGGCAGAGAAACGATGATTCCCGCCCCACGGCAGTCCCTTAACAGGGTCCGGGTGCAGGGCACGGTTTCACGAGAGGAGCAGGTCTCCCATAGTCGGCGAATTGTGCGGAAGTACTTAGTGTCGCCTTAAACTACGATACAGATCGGACGATCGGTCCGTGGTGGATGGACCCCGAAGTGTGGAACCCACGTGTCAAACAACCTTTTTTGAACCTCAACATTTCGGTTTTACTTCTGACACGAGGTAAAATTCCTCCCTTTCCTTCTAGAAATTGTCGCTAACTCGACTGAATACATAGTACCTTCCCTACCGTGCTAATTCACACTAAATTATGGAAAGCTCTGCAAACGGCGGGGGTTACTGGGCTACCCTATCACTAATCAGGGAAAGATAAAGTGAACGGCCTTGCTCGGCCCGAAGTAGATTCCGGTGAGATCGGCTCAGGAAAAACAACGCGAGCTGTGAAATTATCCTAGAGCAGGTAGGTGAGCAAAAACTTTCTCCGTGATAATCCGATTCTTCGTGCTTGTGTAAAAATGGCAGGCCAATTTGCAATCAATGCAAGCTGGCCTGTGCAAACCTCTTGGCCCGCGAAGGCGGTACTGTACGGTAAGTAAAGTATGACGATTGCTCGGTTTCGATGTAGAAATGGGGTCGATTTTCAGGGATTCAAATCGGCCAAATTTCGGGTTGATAAATCAATGTAAAAATATGGCCCAAAGCGTAAATGCATCGCTGCACTTCCGGTTGCCCAGAACCGTGGAATTACAGCTAATTTGCAGGGATGAAAATTACCAAATTCAGGAAGTCGGGCCTGATTAAGGCATTTTGACAATAAATTCCTGCGTGACGCGCGAGTGTGGAATTTGGTTTCTTATGACTCAAAATCACATAAGAATTCTATTTCAGGTCATACGGCACATACTATTTCGCGCGAGTATTGCACTACAGTATTTTATCACCATACTCTTTATTTGAAGGGCTATGTCGCTGTTATATAAAATAATCGTACATTTAATGTCAAAACACGCTTAAAAATTCGCAGAAGTAGGGTTGTCTATGAGACTGTTCTTTCGAAACCATACATTTGGTTCCACCTTTCCCGCATTATAGGAAACACGAATTTTTGGATTGCGGACATAAAAAATGTCGGGTTTGCCAAAAACTACCATGCAGTTCATCTGACGGACTGGTTCGTTGGCGCCTCCGCCTGGCTTATTTCGACTCTTCAGTTTTCTACCGCCCCGAGCACGTCAATAAAGTCTCCGAGGCTCTGTGGAGCCTGGTAAGCTCGGTTTCCGAGTGTTGTAACAGCCCCGCGAACGATTTGCTTCCTTCGCACGACGAAAATTCTTCACCACCGCTTCTTCAAGGTCACGCGAGCACACGGAATGGAAAATCCACTGCCCCAACCCGTCCCAGACGAGACCGCACAGTCCCTCGGTGCACCGTATTCCGACAGAATACCACCTTAAACTGGTCAATGTGAGCACATAGACACAAAGAAACCGAGTCTTGATCTGTCTACCAGGCTTCGGCCGGGCGACAGCCGCCTTCCGAGATTCTACCAAATACCAAAACTGGTTTCAAACTCGCTCAAGTGGTACCACTTAAGCGATTTGACATATTTTCGTTAGCCTGGAATACCCGACCATTGTTTCTATAAATAAAGACAGCCATCTCGTCTGCTGACAGAAAACGGTCCGCATTTTTTAAGTTGCTTTTTCAGGTCCGTGTGTCGGATTCCCAGAACCGAGCAGTTGGACACGAAAAAGGCGTACCATGGACCGCCCAACCGTCAGGTTGAACAATACAACCGTTAACGCCAGAAGATGCTGCAACTATAGGTCGACGAGCATGAATATTATTCGGACTGGTATGCGGGTGTGCTCAGCTTGGGATATAAATGCTCCGTCCAAACGTGCCTGCGTTGTAATTAGTCCAAAGTCGACCGCCGAAATAGTTTTGGATAAAAGCCTCTTTGTAAAAACTTCTGAAACAAACGAAGGAAAACCGCGAAGGTTTCCGACACCAACTCCATACCTCGCTAGCTAGCGCCAACTTACGAATCCTTGAAAACTAGAAACGCTACAAGGCATACAGCGGCAATCACATTCTTTTCACGTACGCCCTGTACAGATACCTAAATGGGTTATTTTGGACTATTCTCAGCGAACGTTAATATATATGAAATTACAACCATCAGATGACGATCCATAAATAATGAAACTCTGTGACAACCCTCACATGGATACCATTAACATTGATGGAATAACGGAAAAGGATAGGCGAGACCGGGTTGAAATGGCGCCGCCTCCGACAGCTATCGACCCACCCAATAAACCCACGCCGAAGACTTTCGGTCGAATGTTGCAGCGGGTATATCAAAGTACAAACTAGATGGACTTCGTGACCAACGTCCATCCGAAGATGGGGAATTAGATTTTCACTGCAATTGGGCCGGGTATACCGACATGTTGTGGGAAACACTAAAAAACGGCCGAAAGAATCGATATCCCGCTACTTCACGGCACGGTGGTAGAAGCATCCCATTTGTGGCCATCTTTCCGCCCGCCCATGGCCCACTTTGATCAAAATCCGCCGACAGCGGTCAATTAATTGACGGCTTATGCACGAACCAGGCCGTTAGGGAAGAAGGGGTTATATGGACAGCGATGTACCCATCCTTTTTCTAAAACACCAAAAAATCAGTCAGACGACGGGGTTTACCTCTCAGCAGTATTCCTTTGATAGTCAACAACGGCTGCAGAGATCCATGGCCAGTCGGAGGTTAGGCACGCTCCTGGTCATCTGCCTCAAGTCCCCGCTAGGCGTGTGACCAGACTTAGCTGTTTGAGCGCACATACCACTCGGCCCCGCCTCCTCGCCAGCTGGCGAGTTTTTCCCCAATCCAACTCTTTCTCTCGTGCCGCTCTCGGTCTTCTGCAGACGTAGAGCCAGCCCTGCGTGATATAAAAGCGCGCTCGATGTCACAATACACTTTTGGAGCAGTGTTTCTGTCCGTTCCTGATTATTTATTAATCCGGGCCGCTGGCGTACTTGCCGCATCACAACTTAATCGAACTATTGTTCTCTTTTATATGGCTTAAAATGTGGCCCATGACGGCCGATACTGTGGGGTTACTCTTAGTAGTTTCCTCCTCGACACGTCTGGATCCAGGGCGGTCATCAGCATACGTTGATTTTTCCTGCGGACGAGCAGGTTGTGTTTATTCTTCCCAGCAGGCTTCCTGTTGCAGAATTTCCGAGTGTCATACTCGGTCGGACTACCTGAGTGAGCGGCGCATGCCGTCCTTACTATTTCCACTGGGCTCGGGCGGACTTTTCTCGTCATATTCATGGGGGTCTTAGTCTGCGTCGCAAGTGGCAGAAAATGTTTCGCCTTCCGTCATTTTGGTAGATTCTGCATAGCCTGTGACGGAATCTGCTTCTTCTTGTGTAAAACCCGGGTCGGCTGGTACCGCACGTTCGGAGTGTGATAGCATATGGGAATCCTCAGGTATCTCGTTGCCTTTTTCGACCATTCGGACTTTTCTGGTTCCGTGTAGGAGGCAGGAGCTGTGAGTTCGGGTTTTAGTGGCCCGGAAAGCCTATGCTCTCCAATGGACTCGTCGGTTTCATCGGGTACGTCAGAACTGATATTATTTATATATTTATTTCTGTCCTCGGGTTATTCATCGTCGCATTCGTCATTGGATGTCTCCGTTGAACTTTCAGGATGGTCTACATTTTTCAGCGCACGCAGTGTGCACCGGACTGGGTAGTCTTTTTCCGGCCCGCTCGTACAGGTTCTTAGTACGTACGGAAAATCAGTCCATAGAGACTGTGTATGGCGTATGGCTCATCGACCTCTATAGATACCACATTATCGTTCGCTTCTAGAAACTTGTACGCCTCGCTGGTCGTCTTCGGGCGGTGCTTTGTCCGTGGCACTTTTTCCATGATTTCTGCGAAGGCCTCGATGTGCAAAGGAGTCCGGTTAAGGTATAAGTTCGCTCCCGGACTTACGGAGACCAAAAAAAGGACGCATCGATAAAACGCCTTACTGCACCGTGCTTTTTAATTGTGGATATTACGTAGTGCAATGTAGACCATTGCAAGAACGGGGTGGCGAAGTTATGGAGCTTCTATATTTGAGCTGGCATTCCAGTCGTTCTGGTCGGTCAATCTCCAACTCGCTTGACGTTCGGACAGATGTTTTTCTTGCATGCAGGCCGCAATCAGTCCTGTTCGTGCCAGTGAGAGCGAGAGGGTGAACGAAGCAAACACGGACGTACGGTGCACCTGTGTTTTATATGCGTGCGTAAACGGCTTTAAATACTGGCCCCAATCTTTCTGGTGCTCTCTGACGTAGTGCGTCAATCATATGAAAATTTCCGGTCATAACGTTCCTATTTACCGTTTTGGGGGGGATGATATGCCGTATTCGTCCAATGTTTCATGCACAGCACTGTCCCTATGCTCGAATAACTTTGGGAAAAACTGAGGTCATTTATCGGTCCGGAGTTACCTGGAACTCCCGTAGGGATACACCCGTTTATCCAAGAATTCAGCAGAAAAATAAGCGGTTATGGTGGTCCTCAGCGGCACCGCGCGTGCCAGCTTCCTGTACCGTCGGTTATAACAAAAAGATTGGTGGAAATGTATTCATTCTTGCGAAGGGCACTGCATGGTCATTTGCGCTTTTAAAAGGTCGTATCACGAAGTTATAACGTCATTCTGAGCGACGTTTTAAGAGACCCCGACGACGTTTTAAAACGTCGAGCATTCCCCATGAAATCGGCGTTGTAAAAC